>JBANCY010000490.1:0-30721 GCA_037040045.1 Phorticella flavipennis | reverse complement strand
GAGCAAAAATAGAAAGGTATATAGATCTTCTGCGGCATCTGCAAAGATGTTTGTCTATGGAGGTGGGGGGGCGATATAAGATACACCATACAACATATATATATATATATATATATATATATATATATATATATATATATATTTGTGTATGCATATGTATTGCCATGTCGGATAACGCTCTTTCATGTATTGTACATTTATTGTGTATATCTTTATATTCATTTGGTTGGATCAGATTCTGTATTCATTTGTTAACATAGATCGTAACATTCAATGGGGCTCAGCTAGTCGAAACTACTCACATTGAACATTATACTATGGTATATATCGAGCACACAGACACAAAAATCTTCGAGCTTGGAAAATGATGTATAATTTGGGGGGAAAATAGGTTGCAGAGCAAATTACGAGTTCAATATTTGTTAAGATATTTGTAGTATTTTTTCCGTACTGTTTTATCCTTTAGTTTTGTTTAATTGTTGTATATTTTTATATTCACATCAATAAAATGTAATGTTTGAAATTGCAGTGGCGTATACAGCAGACACAACCTTAAGCTCCGGGTTAAAGTAGATTTCTAGTTATACAATACAATATAATGTAATATAATGTAATATAATATAATACGTACACACACATATTCGAGTATTTATTGAGTAATTCAAGTGGAACTGGTCTTTGGTATTTACTGCAAATTTTGGCTCCATTGTGAACTGAGCATTATATTTTTGGGCAGAATTTTGACAGGATCTTCAGAAAACATCCGCTGATAACTCGAACAATTACACACATATTAATGAGGCGTACTTGACAAACAAAGATGAGACTGTTTGGTAAAAACAATTTTTATACTCTTTTCGAAGGAACCGTCGTAAAATGTAACCTACAAAATGAGAAAAAAATTATATTGATTTGGCTAAGCTAGCTTGTCCGTCTTTTCGTCTTTCCGTCCGTATGTATAAAAGCTCATCCTTCAGTTTTTAAGCTATCGTAATAAAAGTATGGGGCCTCGGTAGTTCAGTGGATAGCGCACTATCCTGCCAAACAAGAGGTGCGAGTTCGAGCCCCGCTCATGTCGATAGGCATGAATCTCCCAGAAAAACTAGGTTGTGGCGTAGGATTTGAAATCTACACACGTAAAAAAAGATCTTCAATGAAGGAAGCAAAAATAAATAAAAATAGTGCTTAAGGTTTTGACCCGATAGGGCTGTTATATTATGTAGCAGCTATATAACTAAAAATTCCATGTTTATCAAGCTTTTGGATATAAATTTTGCATTATATATAATGCTCCCCTGTAATATGAACGACATCTTCAAAAAGAGTATAAAATTTTCGGTGAGACGAAAAATGCCTTCCCTACGTGTTGTAACTAATATCATTAGTGAGTATCATAATGTTATTATTTACGATTTTAAAAAAATATTCAAAATTAACATTTATTTATTTTAAAGAAAGATAAAATGTAGATTTATATTGAAAACTTTTCATAAAAAATTGTGTTGTTCATAGTGGACATTGGTTCGGGAAATTTCGGGATTTGGTAATTACTTGCGTTTTCGATAATTTGCTGCCCCTAAACCACTATCTATCGAAATGAACTTCAAATCTTGTTCTTGAAGTATTAGCTGCACTTTTACAGTTCACATTGTTCCATTATATATATATATATCGTCAATATTTTCATGGTAATTTCATTAATACCAATATTGAAACAAACTGAATTTCATGTTTTCTCAGATTATTGATAAAATCATTGTTCTCATTGGCTTGAAATTAATCAAATTGTGGAATACCCTGACTGCTATTCCAATGCATTCATTTGGTTAAGATATATCTTTTATTTCGTAATAGATCTCTGTAAATACACACAAAAAGTTTCATATGAATACGCACTACTTTATGGTATTTTACGATTTGATTTCGTTAAGTACAATTACAATACATAAATTCATTAGTTTTGTTTCATTTTTATTGTAACATATCGATAATACTTGTAATACAATCATAATATAAATGGGCTTGCTTCTGTTTTACAACTATAACATACAATATATGGTAAAATACCCATGTATATGCCATATCATATTATAATATTTAAATACGCTTCTGTGTTGTATATATAAATATAACAATCTGTTCTTTCAATGATAATTTTGTTGTTTTTTATTGTACAGCATATTTGACTCGGCAAAGATAATACAATATTTTGGGATTTATAATATTTTTGATATTTTATTTATTTTTTAAGTATCTGTGTAATTAGCTTCATTTATATTTTAGATAGCAATTCCAAAGCGTAAATTCCTTTCCCTTAGCCGATTTCTATGTGGAAAACCATTCAAATCCAGCTGCGATTTAAATTAATTTTTGAGCTGATTTACTTTAAGAACTTAACTTATATTCCAAATTGAAAACTGTGGCCTTATTTATATCAACATAAAATAATCCTTCTTTTTGGAACTGCCAACTGAGAAATAAATCATGGAACTCTTTTGTATTTCTCGCTCAAGAATATGCGATTTAGTCATATAATGTTGTTAAAAAATGAAATAATTGTCTCAAGTCTATTTGCGAAGCCTTTGTTCCCATTTGGATTTTTAAAGGGTTTACTGGGTTTCTTATAGTTTAATATTTAGTATAATTATTGTAAGTGTGTGAAATAAGATATAGTAGAAACCTGTTTGCCCGTGGACAGACTGAATAGTTGATTATTACACCCTGGTCCCAATTGAAAATTGGTAGGCATTTTTTGTTTGAATGCGTCGATCTCAGAGTCTATAAAATAGGATAATATAAAAATAAACTAATATAATATAAGATGATCCTCATATACAGTGTGCATTCCATTGGTCCGTTAATGGATAAAAATGATTTCCGATAAAATAGCTATATTTTTGCAAATCTCAAAGGGAAAGGGAAAGGTACGAGATGATGTACAACAGCCACAATTATTGTGCTAGAGTGAAATTTGGTATATAGGTGTTCATAACGACTATGCCGAAAGTGACATCCAAAGTTTTTTCATTCTCATATTATCTTCCGAGAGTTTAAAAAAAGTTCATAAATTCTGCATTTCTTCTCATAATGGAATGGAATTTCACTTTTGAATATTTATGAAAATGTCAAAAGTGTATTCTTAATATTTGAGAATCGGATGATGAATACGAAAATTATATGATGATGAAAATACTGACATATAAAAAAGTTGCAAAAATTCACCACCGCACGCACTGTATTATACGAATGTTATTGTATTGCACGACTGGGACCAGGGTATTTCTAACTCGAGCTTTCTCGAATAGACTTCTCATACTTGTTTTTTTTAACAGATCCACCGAAATCTGTGTTATCCTGTATATTATTTTGTGAATCTGATGTAACCTCTATTATGTTTATATTGGTAAGATTACTAGCAATAGGTTTGTTAAATTGTTCAAATGTATTATTTGGAAAGCTAAGGTCAACCTCTATGGAAAATCATGCTAATCAGGTATTGTGTTCCTGGAGGGCTAAAAGCTCTAAAAGACCTTTCTGATCAAGCTTTTGATTTTTTTTTCATTTGTAAAAGAACTGAACCGATTTGAGTTTAATTAATAATAATAATATTTTGATATGACAAGGAAAAAGGATAGTTTTTTTTTAAATGTGATTTGGGGTTTTTCCATAAGAAAGATAGGTATAGAAAATATATATAAAACAATTTAGATAACAATAAGAATGCGGACTTCTTAAAATTTCTCAAACAGATCAGGCCATCGTGAAGTGAAGATATGCATGATAACTGAGGCTATATATGATATATTAGATTGTTTTAATAAAATATATATGACAGCTTTTTTGGTAGCCGAATTTCCAAAAAGTAGTACAATTTCAAAGAAGTATCTTACGAATTCGGATAGAAAAAAAACCCCGTGTTTTGTTCGCTTCCACCAGGGCATAGCTAAGATAGGGAAATTCAGATATACAGATTGCTCAACTGCTATATTATCGGAATTCTACGCCCAAGGAGATCATAATATTATCGAAAAATCAAAACAAATAGTCTAGTCATATAAATTGATCTGATTTAAATAAAGATGTTTAGAAAACCTGGTAGTTCTTTTAAGTGGTCTGTTTTTTATGAATATTTCGAGTTAAGTTCCCAATTTTTTTTTTCAGCCTGTCCAACTTCAATGCTAAATTGGATTTGTTGTGATTTAATGAAGGATCTAAAATGTAAATAAATCGAATTACACAATGAAACTATGTACGTGATATTTGTTGTTGTATTTTAATAATTTAACACAGACATGGACACATACACACATATTGGTATATATATATTTGTATTATCATATTATATGGATAACATTATATATAGTACACACACACGTGATTCTAAGTAATATTTGTATATCTTTAACATGGTCCAGCAGCTGCATGCATGCCGCCATTCATCATATCATTTGATATCAAATCATATGATATGATATGATATCATATCATATCATATTGTATCATATTATTTCATATCATATCATACTGTATCATATCATATCATATCATATCATATTGTATCATATCATATCATATCATATCATATTATATCATATCATATCAAATAATAGCCCTATACATATCTATCCATAGTAATAGGTACGTTTCGTTTCTAGTTTCATTTTTTTTGTATTTTTTTTCTCATTTTTTTTGTTTTCCCTTGGTTTCTTTCAGTTTCTTTGGTGTTTTCATTTCAATTTCAATCTTAAGACGTGTTTGCTTTTGCATTGTTTCCTTTGCTCCTCACATGGTTAATCCCAACTACAATACGATACAAACTAACATTGATTATTTTAATAATAGTAAAAAAAAAAGTTTCTATATATGATACTATATTCTTTCCGTATGCATTTTCCTTCGCACTTTCTGACTGACTGACTGACTGATTCGTTTAAAACTAACATATTTTGGATCTTCTACGGTATTACGTATTCTACAATCTACATACATACACACATACGCACACATAAACACAGAGAGTGAGGCTAAACCACATGGTAATAATGTGTAGTATTAGAATCTGAAGGTATTTCCCATAAAATACTGCATATTAAGTACCCGTATTTATAAGACTTTTGATCAATTCAAAGTGTAAAGTTCAGATTGGAACGCTTATATACGGCTGCAAGGGTTGCCTTTTAAATTTCGCAGATGATGCTTTGGATAACATTTTCTAAAGAAAGAAACGCGATTGCTTTATATTTTAGGGGACAACTGAAAATTTGACTTGCCTTAAATTTGATCATTGACCAAAAATAATTAATTTGATTAAAGTTTTTGAAAAAGATTGAGGGAATTTTCAATGTAACAGAACAGTTTCATGAGATTAGTTCCAAATTCCTTTATTCAACAATATTGAAAAAACTTTAATACCTTTTCCTTTTTATATAAGTCAATTATTTTATATATGCTTTTTTTATGGTATGATCTTACAAGTTTCGTCAAAATGCATAGGAAAATGGTAACAATTGAGTTCAGAGAACTTTGTACTACGGTTTTCTTATATTAGCAAAACATAAAAGGCAACTCTTGCGAAATTTTTGGATGATCTAAAACTTGTTACAACGATGAGCTTTGAGAGCTTTCAGGTCAGAACGCGATTCATTGAAGCTTTGTTCGAATCGAGTTCCATTCTAAGCGATTTTATTCGGATTTGCAGGTAGCTTTAGGCATCAGGTAGATAAACACAGATATAGATGCAGATGCAGATAACGATACAGATACATTTCAAAAGAATTCTGCAATTGGCCACAGGAGCATTTTATATAATATAATAATATATGGTATATGAATAGTAACAGTGGTATATATTTATATATAATATATCGATTGTTGCAAGTATACGGTATTGATTTGCATTTCTTATAGACAGTCCTAATAACAAAGTAGTTTTATATAAAATTGAATAGTTTTGACTTTTTTGTTTTCATCATAGTTTTCTTTATTTTTATTATTTTTTTGGGATTTTTTTGGAAACCTTTAAGACAATTACAGATCACGGATGAGATCATAATGCGATATCTTAAAGCGTTCCAAAAGTTGTCTGAGCGAGCGAGAAAGTGAGTGAAACATACTGTTAGAGAGAGATAGCAATATAGTTAGAAAGAGATATAGTCTGTGTGTGTGTGAGAGAGCGAAAAGCTGCTCGAGTTACAAACATACATACATATCATATCATATCATATCATATGTAGGTACTAAATTGGTTAGCAAGAGGTACACTTGAGTTAAGACTATGGTAAAATAGTTGGTAAATCGTTTTATTTGTGAAACATTGAAAACCATTTGTAGGAGACCGTTGTTTGTTCAGTTTCAGTTTCAGTTGTTGTTGTTGTTGTTGTTGTTGCTGTTGTTGTCTTTGTTGTTGTTGCTTTTGTTGTCTCGCCTGTTGGAGCGCTTAGGAAATGGTGCACGAGTTGCGCTTGGCGCCCAAACTCCGCTCCTGAATGCGCTGCAGGTGCTGCAGCTGGGCCGGAGTTGGGGTGTGGGAGCCCTGCCCAGCGCCGCCGCCAGCGGCACCAGCCGATGTGGAGGCTGCCGAGCCGCCAGAGCCATGGGCGGTCGCATGGTGCTGCTGATGGTGTTGGTGGTGATGGTGATGGTGGTGCAGCGGTGTGCCGGGGCCATTGTTACCAATCTGCTGTGGCAGCGACTGGCGACGACGGCGCAGCGCCGGACTCAGATTGTACGTGATTTTCGCCTGGGCCAGCAGCTCTTTGAAAACCTGCGAACATATAAAACAACCAGATCAAAACAGCTCGTCAATCCCATTTTGAATGTGTTCAAAATCCCGAATTCCCACCTGTGTCACGTTGTCATTATTCGCAGCCGACGCCTCCACAAATCCGTTCTCCCAATCCACGGTTACCACCGATTCGGTTGTAGCATATTCCACCTGAAAAAGTTAGAAAAATTATAATTATTCAATTCGATAATATGAATAGTGTTAAAGTTGAAGAAAATTTGTTTGCTCCTTGGAAGGATTCGAAAAGCAACATCTACGGCTCACCGACGATTCCATGCTCTTTTTGAAATTGAGGACCCAAGGGAATTGCAAAAAGTAGTAAATTATGACCGAATCGATTTCTTTTTTCCTCCTGCCCATTTTGGTTGTAGCTCTGGGAGATCATTCGATCTTCCAAAAGGCCGGCCTGTTCTCACCTCGGATTGAAGCTATCTTGACAAAAGGATGTCTTTGTGTTGATGGATACTTGTTGACTCCAAACTGGAGTTATGGTGTTCAGATATTGGGGTCGCCGTAAAATTTTATCTCAATCGCATCGAGACATGGCAAATTCAAACTATGCGCCTAATTACTGGCTGCATCGAGGCTTGAATTCATCAGGACAGCTTTATAACAGGGGCTAATTTAGGCTAAGATTGTCGTTGTATATTTTTCTTTGTAATAAAACAACTTGAAATGTTTTTAATACCCTGAAAATTGAGTGAAAGAAGCAGAAAAAAAGGAAAAAAGTGCGTCAGGCTTTGATCCGATAGAATTGTTATGGCCACTTTAGATTGGAACTTTCCAAAATTTTTATACACCCCTCCATTTTCCCGGAAAGTGACGAAATGTATAAACTGCCGCAATTATTAAGCTTGAGTCATGAAATTTGGTATGTAGGTGCCCATTGGCCTTATGCAGGAAGTAGTTTGAACATTTTTTTCCATCCTAATTTGGTGCCTCGTAAATTAAATAAGTGCTCATAAAAATCATTCGAATTCCAGAATATATACTCATGACTATTTCATAAATCATGAAAATTTCAGAGTGATAGGATTATAAACAACGAAGTTATATGACTCAAAAGTGGCCGAAAACGGTCTAATATGGTTAGAGGTTAAAAGTGCATTATGTCTCCTGGCGGCTAAGCGTTTTTATCTAGTGCCACGAAATTAGGCATGTAGGCATTGATGATGAACAAAAAGTTTCTGAAATTCTGTGAGTGCGAGTTCGAGACCCGCTCATGTCGATAGGCATGATCCTCCTAGAAAAACTATGTTGTGGCGTGGGACTTGAATCCACCCACGTAAAAAAAGTACTTCAGTGAAGGAAGTAGAAATAAAGGGAAAAAAGTGAATCAGGCTTTGACCCGATAGGGTTGTTATGGCCATATAATAATACTAATTTTTTAAATTTAGTAGTAGTTGTTTTGCAAAAGTTAAGAATTCGTTATCCCAAAAACAAACTACTTAACTTTGGTTACTAATTGTTGTAAACAGAGGCTCGACTCGTTCTTTTTAAAAGCGCCTACGGGGTCTCCGTAGGCCAGTGTATAAAGCACTGGCTCGCCAAGCAAGAGGCGTGGGTTCGATTACCACTCAGGTCGATTGACAGGACCCTTCTAGCTTGGATCTAGGTTGTGGCGTAGGACTTGAAATCCACCCATTAAAAAAAAAAACAAATTCATTGAAGAAAGCAATAGCCTCGGAACGGGACCACTTTCAAGTTGACGATCAAGGGAAACGAAGAACCGATAATGATTTGAGAGTATGCATCTGGAATGTGCGAACATTGTACAGACCAGGTGCCGCTCAACAACTGGCAGATACCCTCAATAAATGCAGGGCGGACATTACTGCCATCCAGGAAATGCGATGGACTGGTCAAGGTTGCAAAAAGAAGAAGTATTGTGACATATTCTACAGCTGCCATCCAAAACGGCATGAATTTGGCTGTGGCTTCGTTACAGGAGCTCGACTGAGGCACCGCGTCTCTCACTTTATGCCCATAAGTGAGAGATTTGCGGCGATCCGAGTTACGGCCAAATTCTCCAACATCAGCCTGATATGCGCGCATGCTCCAACCGGAGCTCGACCGTGCTTATGACCACTGCCCATCTCATGACATAAGATTCTACTTGGGGATTTTAATGCCAAGATAGGGCAAGAAGACGTCTTTGGTGCTACCGTGGGGCGACTTAGTCTGCATGAGACCACCTCGAGGAACGGTCTCAGACTAATAGGGTTTGCTGCAGTACCAGTTCCCAGCATCCGGACGTCCATAAGGCATCTTGGCTCTCTCCTGATCGACTGACTAAAAATCAGATCGATCATGTTGTGATCGATGCAAGGCATGCATCTAGCATACTTGACGTGCGATCCTTTCGGGGTCTCAACATAGATTTCGACCATTACCTTGTAGAATGCATAGAAGGCTGGACATCTGGAAGATGCAATTACAACATATCAAGGATGCTTTCACCACACGGGTCTCTGGCTCTCTGAGCCAAGGATCTCAGAGACCTGAAGACATCGGCAATATGTGTTCTTGGATTTCAACGCCACCACAGAAAGGAATCCATGGTACGACCAGGAGTGTCGGGAGGCAACGGCTGCAAAAGACGTCGCCTACAGAAGAACGCTGGAAGCCGGGGCAACTCGACGTATAATTGATGTTTACAGATCGATGAGAAGATACGAGAAACACCTTCAGATGCAAGAAAAAAGAACTCGAACGGCGAGAATGTGAGAGAGCAGAGAGTAGAGAGTAGCAGGTGCCGGAATGAAGCACGAAACTTCTACCAGAGGGTTAAGCGTCTAAGCCAGGGATATAAGACAGGAGGAGTTTCATGCAGAGACGAAAATGGAAACCTGGTCGTAGACGCAGAGAGTGTGCTGAGGTTATGGAGGGAACACTTCTGTAAGCTATTGGCTGGACCTTGCAATGGCCCAGAATGTGAACCACAAACCCCGATCTATGGTGCCGATGTAGAGGTACCAAATCCAAGCTATATAGAAGTCACGGCAGCAATCCAGCGACTTAAGAACCACAAGGCTGCTGGTGCTGATGGCTTGCCAGCCGAATTCTTTAAGGCTGGTGGTTATGTGTTGGTAGGGTGCATGCTCCAACTCATCAGCAAGATATGGCTTACGGAGAGCACGCCCGAAGATTGGAACCTCAGCATAATTTGTCCAATCTGAAACCTTCAATACCAAGTGTGGTCTCAGACAGGGTGACTCGCTGTCTTGTATACTCATCAACATCCTAATGGAGAGTATTGTATTGTATTGGAGGGGCACGATATTAACAAACAGATGTTGCCAACTCCTTGGGTACGCTGATGATTATGTCGATATCATTGGCCGCACCAAGCGGCAGCCTTTGGAGCTATCGAAAAGGAATTGGCCAAATCCGGACTGGCAGTCAACATGGGTTTATGGTGTGCTCTAGCAGGGAATCGCGGCGTCTTGATTCTCAGCTAACTGCGGTCAACAATAATTTTGAATCCGTTAAGGAGTTCACATACCTTGGCACTGCTATGACCAGCACGAATGATGTCAGCCTGGAGATTAAGCGAATTACTCTTGCCAACAGGTGCTGCTTTGGACTCGGCAGGCAATTGAGAAGTAGAGCCCTCTCTCTCGACAAACAAAAATAACGCTCTACAAGACGCTCATCCTTCCAGTGCTTCTATATGGTGGACCATGCCAAATTCGCATGCAGCTGCTCTTGCAGTGCTTGAGAGAAAAATTCAGCTCAAAATCTTCGGGCCGATCTGCGTTGGAGATGCATATAATAATAATAATAACTGATTCCGATGGCATGTCCAATTAGCGATTGGAATCCATTCCTCGATAGGGATGATATCGTTAAATCATGTGGTCGATTGCGACTACACTGGAGGAGCCTGTCTCATAACAAAGGGGTTAGTGTGTCCCCGAGGCTGTCGGGTTGGCGTCTACTCCGACAATGGCACAATCTTTGTGGGAGCTCTAATTTTCTTCTTCTAAACCAGCGGTTTTCTAGACTCTAGATACGCGAAAATATAGCTGGTGTAAAGCTGGTGTAAAGAGTTTTAAAACACTTTTTTACACGGCCACCTTCAAATATCTATTTGAGGAACTAGCGAACCCGCTGACTAAGATTGAAGCAGGCGTAAATTCGAGTACGATATTTCCAATGTCGGAGGATCCAACAGACCTGCCGGTCGTGAGTTCAGGCCATTTTTTAGTAGATAGTCCACTCCTATCAGTTGCAGAGCTCGAAATTCCTGAGAATGCCATATCCATTATCAAACGGTGGCAGCGCTTAAAAGCGGTCACCCATCAATTTTGTTTCCGATGGAAACAAGAATATCTGAAGGAACTTCGCAAGCGGAGTAAGTGGCAACTTCACGAAGATAAATTTCAAGTTGGACTTGATATCCACCCATTTTTAAAAAAATAAATATTCAATGAAAAAAGCAAAAGCCTCGGTTTGGAGGAAGATGCTTCAGGCTGTGACCCGATACGGTTGTTATAGTCATATAATAATAATAAATAATAAAAACTAAAGGCTCCTTTAGGTTTAAAGGACTTGCGAATGGCACTTGTATCTTGTAATTGGAATAATAATAATAATTAAAATAATATAAGTAATAATAATAAAATTACGAGCAAAGCAATTGGAAATATTCTTATTTGGACAGGCTGTTACAGTTTCTTCAAAAGGAGCGTGAGGTGAAGAGATTAATTTTGTGACAATCAAATTATATTTACATGCAATTAAGTATTATTATGCTATAATAGATATGGTCGTCTTTGGGTCTAAAACACAATCTTATGTCTTTAGGTTCCAAGAACTTTTTGATGGCATCACAGATTTCTTGCATTTGGTTTGTTTGGTCGATTGCATAACTTTCGTGATCGTTTTTAAGATAAGTTTACGGATTAGTCTATAAACTTAAATTTAATTCGATATAATTTGATTTTCGAAAAAAATTCGATTGAATCAATCATCGGTTCCAAAAAAATATAATCGATACTTTTTAAAAATTAAGAAATAGATAATCGATTATCGATTAAAAAGCCTAATGCCAAGGTTAATATAAAGTTCAAAATGAATTTGATTATTGATGCAATTGATGAAGAATTTATGTACATGGGGGGCTCAGCCTGTTATACATTTTATTCCAATCCTTGATAAAACGATTGGGTATGGGAATGTTCTGTCCGTCAGTCGCAAGGATTTCGATTATAAAAGTTGGCTTTGCTTTTGGATTCATTTCAATATACATCCAATAACAATTTCAACCACAGACGACAGTTTAAGGTCTAGAGTATAGACTTTAAATTACAACAAGTCCGAATCCAATAGTATTATTATTATATATTGATAATAATGGACAAGGGACAAAAACTGGCCCCGATCGGATCGGAACGAGCTGAACGCCTGGCGGCCATGAATAGCTTAAATATCAACTTCAATCTGAGCAAGGAACAGCAGAACGTTGCCGCAATGTGGCAGCGCGAGCAGTTGGTAAGTGTGCTGACCCCCAAAATGATGCAGTGTTTTCCCTGTAAATAGTAATAACCACGTCCTTGCCCACGCCCACGCCCACGCCCATGTCCATACAGCGACAGCGACGCGAGACGCCTCTTAACGCCGAGCTGGATGCATGGCTGCGCTGGCAGCGCGAGCGGCAATTCGAGAGGGAGCGACGGCAGCAGTTCGAGCCGTGGCGCTTCACCGAGGACTTGGCGGATCAGAAGCCTTTGGTGTTGCAGAAACCCATGCCGTCGGCCATGCCACAACCACACATGTCGACACCTCCACCGCAGTCGCAGTCGCCGTTGCATTCGCCCCTGCATTCACCCCTGCATTCGCCCATGCAATCGCCCCTGCAGTCGCCGTTGCACACGCCATTGCCGACACCGCTGCAGCCGCCGCTGCAGAAGCCGATGTCGCCACCGCTGCACCAGACGGAGCAGAAGCAAAAGCTGACGGTGCAACTGCTGCAGGCGCAGCAGCAGACCCGACGACTTGTCCAGAGCATCGATCAGATGCTGCCATCGCTGCCCAATCGGCAGCTTTTCCAACAGACGTTGATGCAGCTGCGCCAGTTGCATCTGTTGCTCAAGCGCCAATTGCACTGGCAGCTGCAACAAGACTTGCTGCCGAATCAGTTGATTCAACAACCGGAGGCAGTGCCGATTCCAAACTTCATACACAGCGAGCCGTCCTGGACGCCGCAATTATGTCAGCCATGGCTGCAGCAGCAACAATCGCATCATCACCATCACCATCATCATAATCAGCAGCAGCAGTCGCATCAGCAATCGCATCAGCAGCAGTCGCATCATCAGCAGCAGCAGCATCATCAGCAGCCGCGCCAGCCGCAGCAACATCAGCAGCAGCATCATCAGCAGACGCGCCAGCAGCAACAGCTTCAGCAGCATCAGTCGCATCAGCAACAGCAGCAGCATCATCAGTCGCACCAGCAGCAGCAGCAGCATCATCAGTCGCATCAGCAACAGCAGCAGCTTCATCAGTCGCACCAGCACCAGCAGCCTCACCAGCAGGCGCATCAGCAGGCTCATCAGCAGGTGCATCAGCAGGTGCATCAGCAACAGCATCAACAGACGCAACAGCAGCAACAGCATCAGCAGTCGCATCAGCAGCAACAACATCAGCAGCCTCATCAGCAGCAACAAAATCAGCAGGCGCATCAACAGCAGCATCTGCAGCTGCAACCGCAACTACATCAGCAGTCGCATCAGCAGCAGCAGCAAAATCAAACGGCGCAACAGCAGCAACATCAGCCGCATCTTCAGCAACAACATCAGCAGGCGCATCAGCAGCAGCAGCACTTGCAGCAACAGCATTCGCAGCAACAATTGCCGCTACAACATGCACAGCAGCAACAGCAAAATCATCAGCAGCAACAGCTGCAGCTGCAGCAGCAGCATCAACAGCAGCAACATCAACAGCAGCAACATCAACAGCAGCAACAACAGCAGCTGCAGCAGCAACAACAACAGCAACAACAGCAGCTTCAGCAACAACAGCAACAATTACAGCAGCAGCAGCATCAGCTACAGCAACAGCAGCATCAACATCAGCAGCAACAGCAACAGCAGCAGCATCAGCAACACCAGCAGCAGTTGCAGCAGCAGCAACAGCAAGCTAACCAGCAGCAGCAGCAGCAGCAGCAGCAACAGCAAATGCAGCAACAGCAGCATTTGCAACAGCAGCAACATCATCATCACCAACAACAGCAATCGCACCAGTTGCAACAATTCAAAATGCAACATGCAACCATGCAACATATGCAGCAGTTGCAACAGCTGCAACATTGCATCAAATCGCCCATTTTCCTCAACAATGCCCACCCAGCGGGAAATGGGGCAGCAGCAGCCGCTGGCAAGTTGCGAATTTACTACATGGCGCACAGTCCGGTTCCAAATGAGCTCCCGATAAATAATTGGAATCTACAGCAGGCGAATAATAATAGCTATTTCAGCAACAACAACAACAACCACAACAATAATGTTAACAACAATAACGGAAACAACAACAACAACAACGGCAGCATGCAAATCAGCAACATTAACAATAATACTGGTAGCAACAACATTGATCTTAACACTATCAACAACAATGCGAATGTCAATGGAAATTACACTAAGAACAGCCGCTGCAACAGCAATATCAACATCAGCAGCGGCAACAACAACAGCAACAGCAACATTGTTGCTAGCGCCAATATTGTCAGCATGAACAACAACAACAATACTAACATTGGCAGCAACATTCCTATAAACAGCAACCTTAACAACAACATTCCTAACAATAACAACGCTAACAACACCAATCCTAATAACAATCCCAACAACAACAACAATTCTAACAACAACAACACCATAAAAGCTCCAGTTTGGTCCATCAATCCGAACTAAAATCTTAACCAAAAACTCTCAAGTGAAAGCAGCATCAGACGAGAGAACAACAACAACGGCAACAACAACAAAAACGACAACAACTAGCAGCGAAACACAAACAACGAACACAACAACAATCTGTTAACAGAACCAAACAACCAACAACAATAACAACAACAACCAGAATCGAGCAATTGCGCGCAGAGACAAAATCAAGTAATGACGGTCAATAAACAAGGTACAGCCAAGTTTGGGGTCCTAGGGGGGTGTATCCTATTCCTATCGAAACTGATAAATAATTGACACGAATTTATTTGCTCCATTTCAAGCTGGAGCAGTTATATTTACTGGATTACAACCCGCCCCGAACCGAACCGAATCGGAAAAGAAACGCTTGAAAATTAGAAACGAATCAAGTAACCATCCAACGTTATCAAAAAATGCAATTTTATATATTTCGGAACCGGAAACATACCGAAACCGAAATCGAAAAATATTTTTGGCACTCAAATCTTTGTACTTTTAATAATATAATTTGAAACTGTCTGAAGTAATTTATGTTCAGTTTTTATACCCCATTTCAATAATGGGAAGAAGGGTGTAATAGTTTTAATTGAGTCAATAGCCGAGTCGATATTGCCATATCCGTCTGCCCGTCTGTATGAACGAGCCGATCTCGGACACTCCAAAAGCTAAAGACTTCAAACTTGGCATGAAGATCCGTGGATAGCATACGCAGTACGAGTTTGTTTCAAATCGATAAAAACGATTTTCGATAAAACGGCCATAACTTTGACATTTATTGATCAATCAAAAAATTACACCTGTTATTAAATATTTTTGATTTGGGGGCGAGGGGGGCGTGGATCGTTCTGAAACTTTCAGGATTGGTTAACAACATTGCTATAAATATATATTTTATAAATCGAACTATTATGATGAACATTTTCAAATATATAAGCACTTTTCTAATTTGGTGAGGACCAATTTAGGATGGAAAAAATGTTTTGGTTCCATATCTGTATCAGACCCGTGGACACCTACATACCAAATTTCATGACTCTAGCTTAAAATTTGTGGCTCATAGATACATTTCTTCACTTTCCGGGAAAATGGAGGGGTGCATCAAAATTTTGGGAATTTCCATTCTGCAGTTTCTAATCATGACCCTATATACCAAATTCGGAACCGATAGCGTAATAAATGGGAAAGTTATGGCCAATTTATCGATAAACGAATTTATCGATTATCGGGCGAAGGGGGCGTGGTATCATCGAAACCTCAGAGCTTGATATGTGTATTGATCAAACGTACCTTCATGCCAAATTTGAAGTCTCTAGCTCTTATAATCTCCAAAATCAATGCGTTCACATGGGCGGACAGACAGACGGACACACGGACAAGGTAAAATCGACTCGCTATTATTGTAAATCAAGAATATATATACTTTATGGGGTTTGTCACGCCTTCTTCTGCCTGTTACATACATTCCAACAAAACTCGTATACCCTTCTTCCCATTTTTTTAATGGGATCAGGGTATACAAATTTTTAATTTGATTTTCAGTTCTGGAAAAGTTCATAGAATCTATTGTGTTTGCTGTCGACTGCAGCGCTCTATCTTGTTCTTTTTTTGCCAAATGAGCATTTGGACTGCTCCATGATTGATTCGCAGCGAAATGTCCACGTCTATTTTGATGATAATTCGAAATGAAAATTTCATTTCATTCGCTGTTTCTCTGTCGGTGACATCTAATAATAAATTCCGATTTCATCAAAGTTCATAATGATTGCATAGAAAACTCTGATTAGTTCAAAAATCGCCTTTGGGGAGCAGGGGTAGTAGGTGCAAATTGGGGGACCGTATACCATATTGGTTGCCGCTCGGTCGGGCCGAGGGGGAGGCGAGGGAGGAGCTGCTGTAAAATCTTATGGTGGAGGCGAACCAGAAAAGTCGACTTTGGTTCCCAGTCGGAAAAGCGTCCTTTGTGGTGCAGTCAAACGTTTAAAACGGATGTTAACTGAAATGAAATTCAATGCCAATCGAGAGCAGCGACCGGGGGAGCCCCGACCCTGACGAGCCAGGGGAAACCTTAGCATATTATATTATGCGAAAGCAATTCAATTCCATTGAGCAAGTCCTTTATGCGTTACGGTATTATTTCTTATCGCACTCACTTGGTAGACGTCTAAATTGCTACGGTAAGTGTAAAAAAAAATGAACTGAAAATAAATTATGGCCAAAAAAAAAAAGAAAGAAAGGGCGGACTTAAGCTCGAGAAAAGGGGCAGAGGAGGGGCTGATAAACTGACAAACTGCTGACTCGATTTTTATTTGCGGGTCTCTACAAAAGGCTGAGCAAATGAGTGCTGAGTGGGGGCTAACAAACCAGGCAATTAGAGATGGGTTCTGTGGAAATATATGGTATATTCTTACACTCTATTTAATTGAAAGCTCCAAGTGGAGTTCAAGTGGAACCTCAAAAAGAAGAGTTCCTCGGAGGTATATAGTTTTTATAGAGTCCTCTTCTCACTTCGCGTGTCACGACACGTTGCCAGCTCGAAGAACAATCGCTTGAAAACAAACCAAACTATGCTGAAGTGCGCGTAAATTGCAACCCAAAGCGATTGGAGCCTAATACTTCCAAATGAACAAGCCGAGGACCCGATAACCCCCCCCCCTACCAAAACCCCAAACACAACCCCAAAAAAATCCAAACTTGACAATCTAAAACGCCAGAACTCCATTCCATTGACTTGTAATATATGTACTTCAGCTGTTGGGATTCCCAGCTTGTCAGCTGGCTGCTTGGTCCTTTTTATGGCCAGAACAAGAGGGCAAACATTGGCTTTAAAATGGCCAGGCGAAAATTGTGTGCTCGCATAACCTAAATACATAGGAAGACCGAAAGCGCTAACAAAAAGTTAAATTCACTTCGTTAAACAAAGGGGACACTGAACGAGTGCCAAAGCCAAAGCCATCGCCATCGCCATCGCCATCGCCATAGTCAAAGCCAACGTCAAGGATATGGCAGGAAGACAAAGGAAAACGCGACATTTTGCCGCTGCTGGCGTTGCGCATTTGCATTTCAATACCCTGCCAATGGTATTGGGTATTTGTATACTCTAATCTCATTTGGGGCCTCGGTGGACCAGTGGATAGCGCTCTGTTCCGCCAAACAAGAAGTGCGGGTTCGAGTCCCGCTCATGTCGACAGACATGACCCTCCTAGAAAAACTAGGTTGTGGCGCAGGATGTAAAATCCACCCACGTAAAAAAAGTTCTTCAGTGAAGGAAGCTGAAATAAAGGAAAATAGTGCTTCAGGCTTTGACTCAATGGGGTTGTTATGGCCATATAATAATAATAATAATAAAGTGGCCATGACAGCAATTTCCTTACACATTTTTCATTCTCATAGGACCGAAATTTCAATAAGTGCCCGTAAATTCGGTAGTTCTTAACAAAGTGATTTTGGGTTTTATATTATACATTCACGATTCTGGAAATTTGGCAAACAATTGGATGATAAACACTACTTGCAATTGTCACTACATTGCACAACTGGGTTCAGGTTATCTAAAAGTCGAGCTCTCGCCACTAGAGTATTTTAACGTATCGGCTAGTGGATCGTAAGGTAAGTATATGATCAGTTCAGAGAACTGACGGTCAGTTCGGCCATGCATTTCTAATTCAAATTCTTTGAGTCCTGCAAGAGTATACAAGCTGCGGCTTTTTCCGCACGATTCATTTCGTCCGTTATTATATTAGAAGTCGGTTAAAGTCAATAGACTCCACGAGGGCGAAACGGCAGCAGCCGGCACTAAAGACACTTGGCTGCCGCCAAAGAAGAGGAAGGAGCGGAGGACTCCAAAATGAAATATCAAGTATGCGCCAAGTGGACCGACCGGACCGAGTGACGCGCAAAACAACGAGATAAAAATGTAAGAATAAAAATGAAAATGAAAATGAAAACGAAAACAAAGATAAAGATAAATGAAAATTGAAACTTCTGAAGGGCTGTGCAAAGAACTTACGGGAATAAGAAAGGGTTTGCCCGTTTCAATTGTCCGACGATTATATTAAAAAGTAATTAAAAAGTAAATATACATAAATAAATTGTTGTAGACATTCAATTTGACAGCGCTGTGATTTATTTTAGGCCCTCCTGTCCGAGTTTCCCACTGAGTTAGGTTCCAGGTCTTAGACGACTGAGGCCCTTCAGCGAATGCCAGCCAAAGTTTTTCCACAATCTATGCAGGGCTGGAGTATACTCTTTTCGAAGTATGGTGTAGTATAGTATATTAATTGTGTGCAGAGCCAGAGCAGACCTTCCAAAATTATCTCGAAAATGGTCAAAAAAATCGATTGGGCTACGTCCATCAGGTTGTGTTTTTAAACTAGTTCCTCAGTTCTTGATATAAAGTAATGAAACTTGGTACCTGGGCTTCTATGATCAATATGTATCAATGACATATAGCAGTTTTACAACTAAATGTCAGATTTGCCACTATTTCTCCAATTTGTGGCGATATTTTATTTCATTTCACAAAGATCCACTAAATTTCAAAAGGATCATAGCAAATAGCTGCTATGTACATATTTCACATATTTATCAAGCATAAAATTTAATCACCCACGATTCTATGTACTTAAGACTAAAAAGGGCATTGAATCTTCGGTGTACCGGGAATAATCCTATTTCTGTGTGTCTTTTTTTTTTTAAATGGTTGAGGGGAAACAAGTTTATCACAAACAAGTTCGCGAACACAAGGCATAATGAAATCAAAAACAAATTAAACCAAGTCTTTGGGGATTTTCTCGCCGTTTTCTATATCGTTTATTATTATAAGCTAACTGAAATTCTTTTGGAAAATGGGAAAGAAGCCTATAATGATTGTGTGCCAACTTCTGTTAGATGCAAAGCGACTGGCCACCCACAGCCGAGTCTGTATCCTTTGTTCTCTCTATCCGCCTGACTGTTGAACATTTTGTTCTCAAGGATCATAAAATCTTTAAGATTGCTGAAATTTTAACAGACAATGCACATTTCAGAAGCGATACCTACGGAAGTTTTGGCGAATTTTTGCACGAAATATGCTGGCTTGAAATTGGAGGAGAGGCAGGTCCTGGGTGAGTTATTGAATAAATAGGGACTTTTCTATATATAATCGTTATAATAAATTTTTTTATGCCCTGATACCATTTGAAAAATGGATAAAAGGGTATAAAAGATTTGTTGGAATGTATGTAACAGGCAGAAGGAGGTGTATACTATACTATATATATTATATTATTGACCAGCATCAATAGCTGAGTCGATATAACCATGTCCGTCTGTCCGTCCGACCGTCCGTCTGTATGAACGCTTTGTTTTTTGAGAATAAAAAGCAGATGAAGTCTTAAGCATATGATGATTCACGTCCCCTTCGCCCGATAATCGATAGAACCGATTTTCGATAAAATGGCCATAACCAATGGCATAATGGCATTTATAAAGCTATCATTACTAAATTCAGTATGAAGGGTAATGATTAGAAACTGCAGAATGGAATTTCCCGAAATTCTGATACATCCCTATATTTTCCCGGAAAGTGACGAAATGGGTTTAGCAGTCACAAATTTTATGCACGAGTTATGAAATTTGGTATGTGGGTGCCCACAGATACCATGAAAAATTTTTTTCCTTTTTAATTTGGTCCTTCCTAAATTATATAAGTCCTTATATTGTGTACAATCTTTATCATAATTATTCGAATTCGAGAATATATAATAATGACTATTTCCAAAGTTAATCCAGAAAATTTCAGAACGATCGCACTATAAACACCGAAGTTATAAGTCTCAGAAGTGATAAGTGATCGCAAACGGGCTAAAATGGCAAAAGGTGAAAAATGCATTATGCCACCTGGCGGCTAAGTGTTTAATGCTTGATGAACGATATTTGGCTTTTAGGTTTGCTTAAAATTTATTTTCTCACATTTTTTTGCCATTTTCCCCTCACCCGCAAATTTTTCCGTTTTCGACAACTTTTGAGTCTTACAACTTTATACTTTAGAATCCGATCGTTTTGAAATGTTCAGAAATTCTTTAGGACATGATTAGAAAAATACTAAAATTGTAGAAATTATAAGCACTTATTAAATGTGGCAACATTGGAGATGAGCTCGACTACGACAAAACCTGATTCAAACTGTGCAATACACACCGTTACACACACTTACTATACTTTCAAGGCAAATAGGGGTGTATCAAAATGTTGGGATATTATAGTCTTCAGTTTATATTCATTACCCAAAATTAGGATTTGGTCGATGCTCTATAAATATATAAAAGTTATGACCATTTTATCGAAAAAAAAAATTACCATATCTATCGAACGTTATTTAATATAGCTGCCATTAAAATCTTTTCATCTTTGTTTTCTGAGTCGATTTTCTTAGTCCTAAAAGAGCTCGAAATCGTTGTTGAGCCGAACATAATAATGTCACAGTTTGTTTGAAAATCGATGGGATATTTTGATTTCGAAGGGCATTATTATTATTTTAATTTCGGAAATTTATTTATTTATGGTTTATTTATTGAACAAAGTTCTTAAGTGAAATTTTGCCTCCAATTAAAGAGGGATTCGCAAAATCCTAAACTTCTTCAATCGCTGTTTAATGTCTTTGAGCGTTCTCTTTAATTTGATAAACTCAAAATACAACAAAAACAAGTAGAAGCCATAGCGCCATAACGGTAATAATAATCAGTGGACTTGTTTTGGGCGTTCTTCTTGAAAAACACTGTGCTACAAGTTACCCGACGGAAGCCATAAAGTCAGTAAAGAAATCTAAGTAAAGCACAAGGGAGAAACATTCCTTGTTTCGTGTTGGAGGCAACGAAAGTTGAGGCAAAAACAATTCGCTTGTTGCACAGTGTAGCATCGTTTTGCTTAGATGGCCAAATGGAATTGTATGCAAATTGCATTTGGGGCCAGCTGCGGATTGCCCGAGGCCAGTTTTGATCTTAAATTCGACTACTTGAGCGGGTCCTTAGCCCCTGCACAATGGCGTTGTTGGCAACAAGTTTAAGTGTAAAACGTGTAATATAAATGGTCATAAATGGATTAGGGTCGGAAATTTGATTACAAGGACTTATACTGTCCCCCGGCCGCCTCCGTCCCTCCCTCCCTCTTCCACTATGTCACGTAGTATTGTAACAAAAAGTTTGCCTTTTATCTAGCAATAGTTTGACATCCTTATTGGCCTCGGTCTGAAAGAAACCCCTCTGAAATTATGATTTAGATATCAGAAAATATTTCAAATGCAAAAAGAATTGTTTCTAATCGATTTGCTTGATTTATTATAATAATCGTTTAACCTGCTTAATGGGCAATGAAATAGTATAAATATATAAATAATACAGTAAACTATAAAAATATTATTAAATTTATAATGAATAATTCCGATGGTGAATTTTTTCATATTTTATTGTCACAAAAGTTCTGTGCGTATTAGCATAAGGATTCTGAAATTTTCAAACGGGTTAAATCAAAATGGAACAAGTAGGAAAGCTCTAGTCGAGTGAGCTCGACTATGAGATACCCTGATCCTAACTGTACAATATAGTCAGAATAGCTTAATACCCATACACACACAGACCTACTTTTACCGTTTCGCCTCCCTGTTTTGCCTCCCTTTAGGTGAATCTTGACACATTTTCTTTACTTCAGTATTTATGGCCCGATTGCTTTAAAGCTGATTCCAGAAATCATGCATTGAAAATCTTTTGAAATCAAAAAAGTATACTCGTCAATTTTTTTTTTAATTGGGAAGGACACCAGGAAGCTGAGAACCTGCACTTTGTGCATCGTTTATACGAACCCCTATGCTAACTTTCGTGCCTCTGGATACAAGCGTTTAGCCGACAGGTGACATGTTTGTCATGAATGTCATGACATTCTTTATATTTTCCTATTTTGACCCGTTTTCGGCAACTTCTAGGTCTTATAATTTCGGTGTTTACTATCCGATCGTTTTGAAACTCCTTAGTATTGGTTTATGACATAGTTATAAATTGAGATATTAGAATTCAAATCATTATGATAAAAATTGGAGAAATTATAAGCACTTATTAAATTTTAGCGAGGATCATATTAGGAGGATGCCAGTTTCTGCAGAAAGGCAACTGGCACTTATATTCCAGATTTTGTGACTCTATCTTAAAAATTGTGGCTTCTATACACATTTAATTACTTTTCGAGAAAATGGAGGGGTGTATCATAATTATGGAAATTCCCATTCTGCTGTTTCTGTTCTTAAGCCTATATGCTTAATTTGTAGCCGATAGCTTCATAAATGCAAAAGTTATGGCCGTCTTATCGAAAAACGAACTTATCGATTATCGGTCATCAGAACTTCATATATGAATTGTATACACGAGCCTTCATGTCGAGTATAATGTCTCTACCCCTGACGGACTAACGGAAAGGGCTAAAACTAATTCGCTATTGACCCTAATCAAGAATATCTATATTTTTTTGGGCTTGCCACGCTTCCTTTGGCCTGTTACATATATTTGCACGAACTTATATACCTTTCAAAGTAATTTTCCATTGGGATCAGGTAAGTAAGGGTTATTATCAACGCGCTGCCGATTTCATACTCTGTTCGAAATATTCGTATATATAACACTCGTAAGGTATCCCTGGCAACACATTTAACTCAATGACATCTGCGTTGTATTTTAATCATGGAAATTTGATAGAGCGATAGATAATAAAGAGACTTTAGAGTGTGTCAAATTCAAATAGTTTTATGGAAAATGTCGACTATTAATGGTATGATGTAGTATTGTCATCCAGCTGGTTCTGGAGAATGTGATGCCTAATTACAAAAAACTCTCTGTGCCAAGTTTCATTGCGAAAGCTCACCAACTGTAGAACTTGCTTTCACATAGATAGAACGATAGACCTATAATCATGACCCAATACCACCGTTTTGAAGGTAACTTTTGGGGGGTCTGCGATGCTTCCCTCTACACATTACAAACTTTTGACTAACGTGAATATTCTTATTATTTTCTTGGAAAAGAGTATTATAATTCTGAGAAATCTTTTGGCAAATAAAAGCGCGAGCATATGGAGATGATATCATACGATTTCAAGCTTTGATTGGTTTTCGCAGAGACTAGACGGGGGCTGCCTGCGGCATAACTTTTCCAGGCGAATAAAAATACAAGTTTTGTTGTCTTGTCCTTGTTGTTGTTGTTGTTGTCCATTGTATGTTTTAAATTGAAGCTTTATGAAATTATTCAAGAAACAAAAAGTTATGCTGAAAAGTTATTACAAGTCTGGTCTCAGATTGAAGAACTTCGCGATTTGACGGTGCAAATTGATCCAGTTTTTGTGGAAACGTGGCAAAAAGGCAGCCGCGCCGTGCCACGCCCCATCACGCCCCGCCACGTCACGTCACGTCGCCAGTCAACTGAAGTGTCTAACCGACTTTGTCTAAGAAGTACACAAAGCTTGCGGCGATTTGTTTGCCTCAAAGAAAGGTTTGCCCGCAACCGCAGAACAGTTAGGCTCTTCCCTGGGATTTTGTGCCTTGTCATGCTCGGCGTTGTTGTTGTTGTTGTTGGTCACGCTTGACAAACTTTACATAATTGCTTGGGCCGAAACAAAAGCAATTTGCATAGCTTAGAAATGGGTTACGAGTCGGTCTACAGGGTATATGGTATATGGGTTAGATTGTTCAGTGGGCTTCGACGATGGGCGTGTTTGCTCATTGTCTAAGCACTCCTTTGAATGCTTTGTTGCCAACAATTAAATCAGCCAAATTGTTTTTGCTGTATTGCCCATTGCCACAAAATTGGAGCACGCGGGGCGCGAGTGCCGAGGCGCGAGACGTTCCAAATGCCAACACTTTACCACAAAGAAGATAATGATGAAACAATAGATATGCTATGTTCTTGAGATCAAAAAGTTATAAATATTCTCAATGTTAAATTGCATTTCAATTCAAAACTGGGAAAAAATTAAATGACAGAAAATTCCATTAGATCATCCTTTTTGAGCGTAAACCTGGTTCATGTTTCAGATTTACCATCTTTATGCATGGATACATATCGACATCCAATTACCATATCGTATGGCACAAATTCCGGTTGAGATAAAATAATAATAATAAAGAAGAATAAAAAACAAAATGAAAGGAAAAATAAAACTATATAAAATAGGATATGGTAGATCTTACAACTTTAAGGACGTTTGACCGTCGCTTCATAATATTTTGCATGCCCACTAAATAGATCTAGGGCTATAACATATCCAAATTTCAGTCAAATCGGTGACCCCAACGTCGTGGTGTCTCCTTGTTAGTTAAGTTGTGTGGATTCGTTGGATCGCCGCGAAATGGGTCGCCAAACTGCATCTTAAGAGTAGATGACAGGAAATGCCCTAAGGTCTCGGTTAATTTATTCTCCATGCACCCCCTGAAACTATGAGATTCCACGAAAGCAAGTTTCCTTATATGTGTGTACAGTGAAACCTCTGGACACCCTGACACCCTCATAAGTGGACATCTCCTTTTAATAGACAAAACTTGGGATCGGATGGGAAAAAACATGTACATGAACCTGCCATTAGTGGACACAACTCAATAATGGACAAATTTCAGGCGACCGTCGCTGTCCACTGTAGAGAGGTTTCATTGTACACCATACAGAGAATGCAAACAATGCCAATTATTGCCATGTTTTTCGTGCGGATAAGACTTAGGGTGGTATATCCTAAGTTTGGCATGATGTCACTTTCTGCATGGGATCAATGGGCACCTACATACTAAATTTCATAACTTTTGTATAAGAATTGTATCAAAATTTGGGAAATTCCATTTTGCAGTTTGAACATCCCACATTGTAGATCCTACATACCGAATTTGGTGTTGAATTTGGACGGATAGACGAACGGAGAGATGGACAAATGGACGGACAGAATGACGAGCAAATGGACGGACAAACAGACGGATATATACTTTATCTCACGTCTCCTTCTGCCTGTTACGTTCAAACTATTATACCCTCCTTCCCATTCCCAAAGGGGGATACAAATTGTTCCACTCACCTCACGCAACTCACTGTCCTCGGTTAGCAGATCAATTTTGTTGCCGACAATTACAATGGGGACCGCGGTGGTGGCCTTTGTCTCGTGTATC
The DNA here is from genome assembly GCA_037040045.1 of Phorticella flavipennis. Classification (NCBI taxonomy): domain Eukaryota; kingdom Metazoa; phylum Arthropoda; class Insecta; order Diptera; family Drosophilidae; genus Phorticella; species Phorticella flavipennis. Next base: position 4,848 of record JBANCY010000490.1, on the reverse strand, counting down.
TGATCCCGGATGGCGCGCACTTCTTCGAATGTGGATGCATCTGTCACATCGTAGACCAAAATGAATGCATCCGCCGATGATATGGATAGGGCGCGCATTGCTGGAAACTGTCAACAGACCGAACAAAATTCACATAAAATATTACCAAAAATTTTCCAAAATGTAAAACAAACAACGACAACAAACAGTGGGAAGAGTTCGGTGAGGGAATGGAAATTCGTGGGGAAAAGAGTGGGCCGAAATAAGTGAAAAGTGTTGAACAAGCGGCTTAAATTACACATAAAATGCCTCGGAAAATTTGCATATTATTATTGTATTTGCATACAATTACTGGCGACGTCCGCCCCAAACCACCAACCATCGAACCGCCCATCGAACCACCCGACCATCGAACCACCCGGAACCACTCCGTCCTTACGGAACCGGCACATTTATGCACATATTTTAATAATGACTGATATTAATGTAAATTTTGTTTCAGCTTCGGCCGCATTTTCAGGCTTCGACTCGATTTTGTTTGCCGACAATTTTGCTCTGAGCTCTGCAATTGCCGAAATCAAATTGAATTTTCCATTCAAATATATTTCTTTCCAGGCGATTCGAGTGTGTGCGAGTGTGTGTGTGTGTGTGTGTGTGGGTGTGTGGTGCCTGTTCTTGGGAAATTATCCCGGCTTACAGTTTATACAATAAATGCATTTATATTGTGTGCCAAATCCAGTTTCGTTTAGCAGCATAAAGAATCTTCGATTAATCGAATACCATCCATATTGTACCCTGAAGCCCTTGAAATTGGGCATCATCATCATCGTCATCGTCATCATCATCAATTTAAGTAAATGGATTTTGGCGGAGAAAGCATATGGAGTACGCATATAAAATCTGGGATCAGGAGCTTAAACGATTTGGCCATGCCACCGTCTCATTGTCATTCTAATTTTAAATTACCACGAACAGTGTGAAGAAGTTTAGAACCTTAAGTTAAATAGGTCTATCAATAAGGTACACCGAATTTATCTATGTATCGTCACCTTAACCGAATTTAATCTAGGCCTTCCCGCCTTTTCTGCTATCTAAAAGTGTATGAATTATGAATAACATACATAGTTGTGCATAGCATTTGCCTTATACAGGCCTAATCCATGCTGGACAGGATGCCATTCTTATCTTATCTTATATTATCTTGTTTTATAAACGCGATATATTTTGCATCTAAAAATCATCGACCTTTCGCAGTTATGTCTATGGACATTCTTCCCCAATGTTAAAATGAGTTTGAAATCTTTGAAAATCTAAGACAAATCTCTTAATGTTAGGAACATTTCGTCAATTGTAGCGGTACGCGCTACAGATTCTGTTGTCTTTATAATCCACAAGTGAAAGTGAAATTTGCAGATTTCGTTAACAATTTTATTTAATATTTCAAATTTAATTTCAAATTATAAATCCAAATACTACACTTGTCATTAAGTTATTTCGGTTTCAACAGTGTAATAATAATTAAGCATTTCAAATTTTACCTGATTTGATTCCTTTCCCTATAAACCAAAAACCTGATAACCTTTATAACCCGATTTCAACATAATCTTGATATGAAGGGTATAAGTTTGTGCAAGTTGATGTAACATTTAGAAGGAGCCGTGACAGACCCCATAAGGGGTAAATATTCTTGATAATCCTGTCTGACTATCTGTCTGTCTGTCTGTCCATCTGTTCGACCATCACTTTGTGTAAACGATTTGATTTTCCAGATTATAAGAGCTTAAGTCTTTAAACATAGCATGAAGGTCCGTATACGTGTACCCACATGAAGTTTTCCCATTTGATAATGCCACGCCCCGTTTGCTCGATAATCGATTAATTCTATTTCCGATAAAATGGCCATAACTTTTGCTATTATAAAGCTATCAGCTTCAAATTTAGTATAGGGCAGTATAGGTGTGTAACAGAGAGTCCATAAATGCAATACCGAAATTTTTTTCTACTTTTTATTTTAGTATCTCTCTAAAATTAAATAAGTGCCGACAACTCTAGAGTTCCAAAGATCATGAAAATGATTCACTATGGATTATATCTATGACCATATCATAAAGCTATTCTGAAAGTTTTAGAATGATCGGATTAAAAACACGGAAGCAACTAAATTTTTATATGCTTTTTATGCTTTAGGTTTTGACCCGATAGGGTTGTTATGGCCATAAATAATAATAATAATAATAATGTTTAACGCATGCGGAAACTGCATTTTCCGTGGATAAAAAAACATTACGAATTTTATCAATTTAAAGATTTTAATTTCAATACGCATATTCTGGATGATGTTTTCCATTTGCATTGAAAATGTCAAAGCAATCATAAGATATTCATAAAAGAAAATTCCCCTATTAGTTCGTAGGCAGACTCCAAGATTGGGCGGTAGACTGAAGGTTATAAGTGTGCCTGTGCAGGGTATGTGTGTGTCAGGTTGTTTTGTCTCAACTACAGCATTCTCTCCCATTGTAATTTTCGGATAAGAGCTTTTGGACAATTGATTTACCGTCTGTAGTGGAAAGTGTTAACATAGGGAAGTGAGCAGATTATTCAAACTATGGAATCTATATGCACTGGGAAAGCTATTACTTTAGTCTGTAACTCTACACTAGTTTCGTTTTAGGCCTTGTCCAAAAACTGACCGCAATCAAAGGTTGGAACTGCTGTCAAAAATCCCACAATTGCAGGCATTTCATATGAATTTATAATCCAAGGCCCGTGGATTTAACTGCACTTTATTTGGTTTCATGGGTTTCATGTAATTGCGAGTACCTAATAAGTCCGCCAGGCTCTGGGCACTCGGGTGACGCCTCTGAGGCCCAACATGGCTGTCATTAAGCTGGGCCACATTTGTGGCACGGGGCACACACACGCACACGCAAGTGCCGCAGGGGCCGCAGATTGTGAATTATGTTTTAAGTCCTTTAGCAGCAGGCGCAGAATTCAATCCAAGCATTGCAGGCAGACAGACGGACAGACGGACATATAGACAGACGGACGGACTTTACCATGTGTCTGTTGGGATGTGGAACGCATTTTGTATACGGAACTCAATTAAGCAAATTTTTGAAACAGTATGAAACAAGATAGGGTGCTGCAGTCGAGAGTGCTCGACTGGGGGAATACCCTGGTCCAAGTCGAGAAATACTGTTACATTCGAATAATACAGTTAAATACAAAGAAGAAGTTAAGAAGTATGCTCTGAAGTCGGCGCTGCGTCAGCCGCCTTTCCTATAGGTGAATTTTTACACTCTTCTGCGTATAACTTCTGTGTTTGTAATCCGATTGACTCAAAATTCAAAATTCAGTGTGTGTTCGAAACACGCTCCAGAACATGTGTATGGAAAATTGCACCCGTTAACAATATATGCAGAATTTCGTTCTTCCAGCTTTAAGTGTTTAGCCGCCAGGTGACATCAAGCATTTTTCACTTTTTTTTCGGTATAACTTCGGTGCTTTTGATTCGATCATTTTGAAATTTTCGGGATTGGCTTATGGCATAGTCATTTATATAAATTTTTCATTATGATGAGGACTTCAGATTATAAAAGCACTTATTTAGTTTTTAAACTTTCTACAGAAGGTCTATAAGCACCTGCATACCAAATTTCAAACCTCTTGCCTTAAAATTGTGGCTGCTAGATACATTTTGTTACTTTCCGAAAAAATGGAGGGTGTATGAAAATTTTCGTAAATCAAGTTCTGAGGATTCTAATCATGATCCTAGATAATACATTTGGTGTTGATAGCTCTATTAATACCAAAGTTATGGCCTTTTATCGATCATCGGCCAAAGGGCGCATGTCATCCAAAATTTAAAACAAAATCGTACTGCATTTGTTATACACGGATCTTTATGCCAAGTTTGGAGTATATAGCTTTTGTAGTTTCCGAGATCGGTTCATCCGTACAGACGGACATGGCTATATCGACTCGGCTATTGACGCTGATCAAGAATATATATATTTATATATGGGTCTGCCACGCCTCCTTCTGCTTGTTACATACATTCCAAAAAAAATAGTATACCCTTCTTCCCATTTTTCAAATGGGAACAGCGTATAAAAATCAGAGGGCCTTTTATATATAAAATACATTATGTCGATGTGTAAATACCCTACGAAATTTGTAAAAGAGTTGAACTTGGTTTTAGAGTAAAAATTTTGCTGCTAGCTTGAAAACTCGAGTGTTTGACAAAAAACTATGGTCTCAGAGTTTTCAAATTTTCAAGCACTTTTGGCTAGAGCATAAAATGAATTGGTGCTTGAAGTTGAAGTTGGGGAAGCCAGTTTGAGGTCGTAGTTATAGTTATGGCAAACCGTAACAATGTGTGTCTGGTGTTTGGCATTCTTTTCCCCATGTCTGTCGGTCGCTCTGTCCGTCTGTCTGGCTAGTTTTTAGATGTTCAGTGGATGACAGTAACTGGTTTTTCTGTCAGCCACAAGAACCGCAACATTTGGGTTAGCTTCTGCTGCTGTTGCTGTTGCTGTTGCTCCTGGTCCTTGTCCTGGTACTGGCACTGGTTTCACCCCACTACCACCCCTGTTGCCTGCTCCTGCTGTTTGCTAATGGCTTTCAAAATCATGTGCCATAGAGCTGCAGGTTCCCCAAATTGAATCTGCACGGCCGCATTTTCATTCCGAGCTCAGTCGGTGCTTCAGCCTGGCTGCAGTTTAATTTTCATTCCAGTTGCTGCCCAGCCAGTTGGCTAGTTAATAAAAAAGGCAGCCATCGAAATGTGTGTGAGGCACACACACACACACACACACACACACACACACACACACACACACACACACACACACACACACACACACACAC
>JBANCY010000489.1:16373-30725 GCA_037040045.1 Phorticella flavipennis | reverse complement strand
TTGATAGACAGACAGATAGACAGACAGATAGACAGACAGATAGACAGACAGATAGACAGACAGATAGACAGACAGATTTACAGACAGATATACAGACAGATAGACAGACAGATAGACAGATTGATAGACAGACAGATAGACAGATTGATAGACAGACAGATAGACAGATTGATAGACAGATAGATAGACAGACAGATAGACAGACAGACAGACAGACAGATAGACAGACAGATAGACAGACAGATAGACAGACAGATTTACAGACAGATTGACAGACAGATGGTTACCCCTTTATAATAGGATCAGTATGTTAAAGTCAAGCTCTCTCATCAATTGGCGCAACTGTTCAAGCTTTATCAGGTTAGTTTAGTCTGCAATATGATATTTCTGCTCTTTAGGGTATTTACCAGTCGTCTATATGCATACAGATGTACACTTAGTAGGCTTAGCATATAAAAGGTATTCCAATTAAGCCTCGTTCAGGCAGAAAAGCCAAATCGAAATAAACCTATTTCCGCATAATTTCATTGATAACAAAAAAAGGCCAAAATGTAACAAATAAGCCTAACAATTTCGAGAGACATAAAGCTATATATAGATGTAGATACATAATATATATATACTTATTATATATGTAATTTGATTCATTTCAATTTCGTTGCTCATAAGCGAGGCAGATGTCAACTGAGCCTCTGCCAAGATGAGTGTTTCGAGGGTGTTCGGCAATTGGGTGGAGGGCAGGGGGATCTGGAAAGTATCTGAGGGAATGTGAAGCCCTCATGAGTCAGTTTGCTTGCTGCTTAAACACTCCGCTTTGCCCGGGACTCCCCCTTTGACAGTCGATACACACATTCATCGCACCTTTTTAATTGCTGACATTTATTGAACGTTCGCCGTGTGTTAAATCTACCGTAAGCAAATGCCAGAAAGCACCTGAACAGGTGTGTGTGTATCTGTGTGTGTGTGTGTGTATCTGTGTGTGTGTACAGGTGTGTACAGGTGTGTGTGTGTGCCTTTGACTTAAGTGCAAACTTATGCCAATTATGTGCAGCTTTTGCCTGCCACAGAGCATTTACTCAGCGAGCTCAGTCGAATGGCTTCACACACAGATACACACACACAGATACACTCACACACACACACACACACCTGTACACACACACACAGTAAGCACAGGTGTGTGTGTGTGTTGTTCTTGTTGTTGTAATTGACAGGTGGTTAGGAGGGACTCACAGTCTTGGTTAAAATACTCAAGCAGATTACACGGATCATTAGCTCAGATGAGAAAGTTCACATGTTCCTTTTTATACCCTTTCCGAAGAAAATGGCATATTCCCTTTGTCCGCAGGTATGTCACGCATTGAAGGAAATGGCGTAGGACCCCAAAAGTTACATCCAGGATCCTCAGTAGGATCAAAGAAATCAAAATTGAGTCAAGTCCGTCTGTCTGTCCGTCCGTCAGTACGTCTGTATGTATGCAAACCAGATCCTCAGTTCTTGAGCTAAATAGGGGCCTCGGTGGATCAGTGGATAGCGCAGGGCTCGAGCTTGTTGAGAGTATGATCTATACTTTCATCACTCGCAAGTGCTTTTTCCAATTAATGCCTCCCTATCAACTCCCAAGAAATTTAGAATCTTGAAGAGAGCCTTAACTCCTTGGGAAAATACAATTAAGTAGAAACCCATTAAAGGAGAGGGTAGTGTGTTTCGTAGACTTGGAGCATTTACGTCTCTCTATCCACGTGTTTGTCCGTCTATCTGTCTGTATGTAATCCCTCTTTAGTCCGTCAATTTTTGGTCTATTCTAATGAAACACGACGGTTTTTTTGCTCTCCGTAAGTACTTTTCCGTCTTTTGTTATCCATAAGTAGTTTCTTAAAATCAGGCGGATCAATTTTCATTAAAAAAACGGGGTTTTCCATATTGTTCCATGCTCGAGTTCCGCTCACGTCGATAGGCATGATCCTTTTAGAAATACTAGGATGTAGCGTAGGATTTCAAATCCACCCACGTAAAAAATACTTCTTCAGTGAAGGAAGCAGAAATAAAGGAAAAAAGTGCTTCAGGCTTCGACCCGCTAGGGTTGTTATGGCCATAATATAATTACAATAAGCTCAAGGCACATAGGCTTCGTTTGGTATGCGTCAGAACATTTGTCGAAATCGGTCGCATCGGACCACTATATCATATGGCAGCCATACATCGGTTTTGCTCATATTTCTCATGTTTTCCAATGTATTGTACTGAAAGCCTACACTTTCCCAATATTCGCTATTATCTATCGCTCCACCAAATTTCATAAGTATGGGACTACTATATCATATAGCTGCCACACACGCAAAAGTCGGTTTTGCCCATATTTCCCACGTTTTCTAACGTATTCGACTGAAAGTTCACATACTCCCAAGATTCGTTATTATCTACCGTTCCACTAAATTTCATAATGTTCTTACCACTATATCATATAGCTGGCATATAACTATAAATCGGTTTTTTCCATATTTCCTATGATTTCTAACGTATTTAACTGGAATTTTATATACTCTCAAGATTCGTTATTCTCTACCGCATTATCAAATGTGATAAGGATCGGACGACTATATCATATTGCTGCCATATAACCACAATTTGGTTTTGCCCGTATTTCCTATGTTTTTCAGCGAATTCGACTGAAAGTTCACATACTTCCAAGATTCGTTATTATCTACCGCTGTCATCGAAAAGAGTATGAAATCTTCGGCGCTAATCTGAAGATAATACTTCCTAACTTGTTTTCTTTACACTCAACGCAAACGTCCAGCACTTAATCAAATGCAAGAGCGAGGGAGACAGACAGACTGACCGACAGACGGGTAGGCAGACAGACAGGCAGACAGATAGTGTGTCTAAGCTAGAGAGAGAGATACAGATACAGATACAGATACAGAGAGAGAGAGAGAGAGAAAGAGAGTTGGTATTGAATTATTGAGCACGCTCTGTCACTCTCTGTCTGTCTGTCCGTCTGTCTTCCCATATATCGGTCCAGCTTTCCGTCCGTCCGTCTGTCTGTCGCACTGTCAATTCGTGTTCCGTTTGTCAAGATGCTTCAGCTGCCTTTTCAGTATGCCAGAGACATTGCAATATGCTTGATTGAGAGAGAGAAACCGACTTACTTTCCATTACACACACACACACACACCCGCACACACACACAGATACAAATGCATCTATCTAAGTGCATCTATCGAGTATTTGCGAAATTTTGCAACTGATTTGCGCACGTTGTGTCGCCACATGGTTGCATCAAATGGAGCATCTGCTAACAACATCGAAGACCATCAAAACCGACTATCAGCTACCTCAGCTATGCCACGCTCCCACGCCCTTCCGCCCCCACAATTTCCATCAACTGTCACGCCCCCCACCGCCCCGCATATAGCCGCAAGCCAAACTGCAATCGTATTTTCATCTTTTTAAGATATATTGATATGCATCTATCTGTTTGCTCTGTTGTATCTGTAGCTGCATCTGTGACTGCATTTGTATCTATAGCTTTAGCTATAGCTTAATCTGTGGCTTCAGCTCTATATGAATCTTTAAATAGAGCTACACATGTCTTGGTGGTATTTGTATCTATTCGAATTGGCAGCTATATCTGTATCTATAGTTAAATTTGAAGATACATCTGAAGTATCTACACCTGTTTGCCCTAAAGTATCTGTAACTGCATCTGTGGCTGCATTTGTATCTATAGCTTTAGCTATAGCTTCATCTGTGGCCTCAGCGCTATATGAATCTTTAAATAGAGCTACACATGTCTTGGCGATATTTGTAGCTATTCGTATTGGCAGCTATATCTGTATCTATAGTTAAATTTGAAGATACATCTGAAGTATCTACACCTGTTTGCCCTAAAGTATCTGTAACTGCATCTGTGACTGCATTTGTATCTATAGCTTTAGCTATAGCTTCATCTGTGGCTTCAGCGCTATATGAATCTTTAAATAGAGCTACACATGTCTTGGCGATATTTGTAGCTATTCGTATTGGCAGCTATATCTGTATCTATAGTTAAATTTGTAGATACATCTGAAGTATCTACACCTGTAACTGTAGCTTTAGCTTAAGATATAGACACAAATACATATAGAATTGCACTTAAGACTCAATTTCAAATTCAACTTAAGAATCTTTATTTGTTTCTTTAGCAATATCTGTATTTTTATCTGTCTCTGTATCTATATCTATGTATCATATTCTATGGCTGCTTCTAGAAATGTATCTAGAACTGTATTTATATCTGTGCTTTTATCTATATCTGTAGCTAAATATGTATTAGAGTGGACATAATATTACCTCGGCTGTATCTTTAATTTTATCGTTAGTTTTAACAATAGATGTATCTATAGTTATATCAATAGCCAAATATCTATTGTTATATCCTAAGTTCAATCTATACTCGTATGTGTATCTTTAGCAATATCAATATTTTTATCAATAGCAACTTTTAAGCATATATCTATGTCTGTATCTTCAGCTCTATCTGTGTATATCGGACTGTATTTGTATCTGCAACTCTACCTATATCTATATCTGTATATATATTTGTGTACATATAGCTTTCCCTCATCTATACTATTATATATATATATAGATGAGGTAAATATATATTATAATATTCAGCTCTACGACTATGGTTGTATCCATATACTTATCTAGCTGATGTATCTATATCGATATCTGCATATATAGCTAAACCCACACCCATATATTATGTATCACTGCCTTTGAGCTTGTATCTATATCTTCATACATGGCTGGAATTTCGGATCTAGCTGCATATAGTTGAATATATAGCTTTATCTAAACTGCATCTATTGCTTAATTTCTATATGTATCTCGATTAATACCTTTGTTTTCAGATACTTCAATGTTATTAGATTCATCTGCTTTAGTTTCTAAATCTAAAACTCTGTAATTATAGCTTTATCTATAGCTCTATATAAAGCTGTTGCTCTTAAAACTGTTTCTAAATTTGAATCAATAGCTTCAGCTTTATATATAGGTTTATCCGTCTCTATGTCAGTATGTTTATTCATAGCTATATCTCCTTTTGTATCTATAGATTCACCTAGGGCTCGATAGCTGTATCTGTAGCTCAATGTATATTTAAGGCTGTATCTATAGCTATACATAAAGCAGAAACTAAAGCGAGATTTATACCCTGGAAATTCCATAGATAGCATACTCTCTATATATACAAACATAGCATAAATTCCATAACGTCAGCTGCATACATAGCATTATCTAAAGCTATATATGTACATGTATCTGTATCAATAGTATCTATTTAACTATGGCTGACCCTATACTAAAAATTTTATGAAATATTGAAGCAATTATTAGATATAAAGAACTGTTTTATAAAGATTTATCAAGAATTGTAACTCTTGCAGTATCTTTAACGAAATTTTTGTATAGAACTATGATGAATTTATATCTATGATGACTTGGCTGTATCTATGATAATAGCTTGGGCTGCATGCGCTATAATTATAGCAAAATGGGCTTCAATATGACTTTTCCTCGAGATATTGTGCTCCAAAGGTTCTAGGAAAAGGTTCTTTGGGATTTATTTAATTAAAAAGCCTACAAGATGGTTTTATTTCGAAAAAGTCAAACCATAATTCAACTTCAACTCAAAACTGACTTCATTTCATTCTCAAAATCTTCTCAAAGTGCAAAGTTAAAGAATGACAAAAAGGTCTTTGGTTGAAAAATCACATCTTTATTATTATTATTATTATATGGCTATAACAACCTTATCGGGTTAAAGCCTGATCTACTATTTGTCTTTATTTCTGCTTTCTTCACTGAAGAACTTTTGTTACATGGGTGGATTTAAAGTCCTACGGCACAACCTAGTTTTTCTAGGAGGGTCATGCCTATCGACATGAGCGTTACTCGAACCTCGCACATCATGTTTGGCGGGAAAGTGTGCTATCCACTGGTCCACCGAGGCCCCTTGATCATATCATATCATATCTTTACCATCGGATAGACAAAAGAAACGTTTTCGAGTCTATCAAATCTATTGAAAGCAACAATAATCTAGCCCCATTATGCGACTGTTTTGTGGTAGAGCTGATAGTCTCTAAGCCCCTTCGCTGCGCTTTTCCACTAAGTAATTCCCGATATTTCTTGTACAAAAAACCATATCATGAAGTTTATTACAAAATAACACAAATATCAATTTCGCAGTCAGCGCGATGTTTATTCTAGCTTTTTTTTGGCAACTTTTGCTGCACAATTAAACTGCAAATCACGCCGGGCAATTGGCAAAAGGCATCCAGTAACAACAACAACAACAACAACAAAATAGCAGGGGCACCGCACAAAAAGCAATTGCAAAATGGCACAAAAAGTGGTTCAGGGCTAAAGGCAAAACAGGAACCGGAGCCAAACCGAACCGAACCGAACCGAACCCAGCCAAGCCAACCCAAGCCAAACCAAGCCAAACCAAGCCAAACCAAGCCACCAAAACCAAAGCAAAGCAAAGACAAGTCTCACAAGTGCCAGAGCCAAAAACGGCTAAAATGAGCAAAATGGCTAAACAGGCGGCAAATGGGCCAAAAAGAAAAGTAAGAAGAAATACCGGAAATAAGGCATTATCTGCGGCCCACAGAAGATTTTATACTCTATTTAAATTTACAGCACAATTTGATATCGCAGATCTTTTGCAAAAAATTCAACATTAAAAAGTAAAGTAAAGATCCACTGGGATCCGATAAATAAATAAATCCGATCCTTATAAAATTTAATAAAGTGATAGATAATAACGAATCACTCACTGTGAACTTTCCAACTTATTGATTTAAAAACATAGCAAATATGGATAAAACGTACTTTTGGCTATATGATAGTTATATGACTCCGATCTTAATGAAATTTAGCGGAGTAATAGATAATAACGAATCTAAAGCTTGTGCCAAAATTGAAAGCACTAGCTTAAAAAGTATGGAATATACAGCCAAACTCGACTTTTGAGGATATGGCAGCTATATGATATAGTAGTCTGATTCCCTTTAAATTTGGTGCAGGAAACGATAGTAATAAATCTTAAGTGTATATCAATTTTAGAACCAATAACTTGAAAACCACGGAAAATATGGGCAATAATGAGCTTTACTGGTATGGCAGCAATATGATATAGTGATGCGATTTCTTTGAAAATTGGAAGAGTTTCTTCATTAAACTGAAGTGTATGTTAAACTTGCGGAAAAATCTGAGGAAAATGAAATTTTCATGGTATGACAGCTATATAATATAGAGACAGTTCGACGGATCTGACGGATAGTTAAATATTGAAGGAAGAGTTTTGAAGACATACAGAAAGACTATCGGAGAGCCTGCAAGACTTGGGCCGGTCGCTATTGGAGGTAACTTCTGGAGTTACCCGACGCTTTCTTATATGCATGACAAACATATATAGAAAGTGAATATACCATTTTCTTCAAGAAAAGTATAAAAAGGGAAGTTTCATTGAGCATCTGCAGTGGCATTTAGTCAATATGGCTTAAACAGGTAAAGCAATTGGCTTGCAGGACTAACTGATTGACTGACTGACTAACTAACTTATTGATTGAGCGATTGACTGACTGATTGATTGATACAAAGTGAAATTAACATGTGCTAAGGAACCGCAGTGGTTTGCGCCGTGTGCCGCCAAACAAGTGAGTTCGTGGGTTCGAGCCCACCTCTAATGTCTAAGGTAGAACCTGTGTTTTCTTTTACATCCAATTTATACCTATTCCTAGTCTTAGCTACAACATATACCCGCTTTAAGCTAACTGAACTGAATCTGGCCATAACTGACAAGATGACAACTGATTACTGGAAACAAAGACAAGAAGTGTTCGTGGAAAGTCTTTTCTGAACTCCTCGGAATATGCAGGACTATAAAAAAAGGACATTTAGTTCTCCATAAACTGTTGTAGAATTTGGCAAAGCCTGCCAGATGCTGCAACATTTTGTGGCAAGGCGCAAAGCTTTGATTGTCAAGAGGAAGAAAGGGCCAAAAGACGCAGCAAAAAGCGAAGAGTTCAAGGCAAATACTACAAATCAGCAAGTTGCCAAAGATATAAAATCAGCATGTGCGGATAGAAGAATAAAAGGTACATATATTTTGGAGGAAAATTAAATTTACAATTGAGTGGAAAAATGGAAAATGGATAAGTTACGAGGCAGAAAAGAAGAAGCTAAAACTGAAACTGAAACTGAAACTGAAACTGACAACTCCAAAGCTATCACTTTTGCTTGGAGCTGCAGGGTATGTGCAGGGTCGAGCTGTCTGTCCATCTGTCTGTCCATCTGTCTATCCATCTGTCTGCCTGCTTACACAACTTGGAGCAATTTGCTAGGGCCACACTGGCTGGGCACATTGGTCAACAATAACTGCTGAAAGCCTTTGCAATTTGCTCGCCAACAAGTTGAACTTGAGAGCCCGCCGCTTGGGAGCCTAGAGAGGAGTGCAGGGATGGGTGTAGAGGGGGGTGTAGAGGGGCAGAGACAGTGGGGGGAGGGGGGTAGACAGACAAATGCTTAGGCTTAACCACTTGAGAGGCAGCCCTTGGGTTAGGGTTTCTGTAACAAACTCAAGTTAACCCATTAGAGCGATCCGAGACCAAGGACGCGGTTCGAGACGGTGTTGTTGCGCCTGCCACAAGCGAAAATTGCATACAAATAGTGCTGCCCCCCCCCCCCCCTCCCTGACTGCAGAATAAACCAAAAGAAAACTCACACACACACAGACACACTTACATAGAAATTGCAAATGGAAATGAAAAAACAATTTCGCAGTGAAAAACTGAGGCACATCGAGGCACGTCGAAGAACGACAAGAGCTACCCTACATTTCCACTCCACTCCACAACTTGTTGTTGATGATATTCTAGGGCAAGCAAATAAATTGAAAAACAAGATAGACCCACAGACCCACCACAGTATGACAGACTAGCAAATACCCTGTTGTAGCCAACATATTACTTTTTGAGGCTTTTATTGGGGAACTTTTATTGTTATTGACAAATTTTGTGAAAAACAAACACAAAAAGGATGGATTATCTTAGGCGCGCCGAAGATTTCATACTCTCTTCAAAGATAGTTGTAAGTAATAACGCATCAAAGGAGTCTATAAACTTTCAGTACAATACGTTGGTAAACATAGCATATATGAGCAAAACCGATTTTTGTTTATATAGCAGCTATATGTTATAGAAATCTGATCCTTATGAAATTTGGTTTAGCGTTAGACAATAACGATTCTCAGAAGTATGTAAACTTTCAGTCAACTAGGTTGAAAAACATGATAAATATGAGCAAGGCGATGGATAAGCCTCAAGAGAAGCTCATGAAAATCATTTGATCCAGTTTTTTTTTTTGTCAATAGGCAGAAGGATTTCTATGAAAGACACACAATAAAATTATCTCCAAAATAACAACAATTTATTGAGTAAAACCTGCATATCTGACATAACTCTTATAATTTTAAATATGTTAAAAAAGGCCTCGAAATCAATGCAAAAATAATGGATTACTTTTTACTATAAAGACCCAAACATGTATGAAACCTCAAATCCGCCATCGTGCCGACTGTTAGAAAACAATTGTGTTCTACTTCTACTTATTCCAAAGATTCCGAAAGCTACAGTTGCATTTTCAGCCGAAAAGTATGCTACATTTTTCTGGCTTATCGATTGACGGGATATCGTTCGCATCTGCAAGCTCTTTTTCTATCGCGCCTGTTGCCTATCGATATATTTTTGCTATTTAACTCCGCTCCAGACAATTTGACAACTGTCTGCGATAATTTTTCTTTGAGGTTCAACCTTTTGTAAAACAGCTCCCAAGTTTCACGAAATTTATACGAAAATGTCGGTGGTAAAGCACAACGATCGTTGTTACATCTGCAATTGCAGCTTTGAAGGTAACAGGATGTTCGCCCCGCGCTACAATATAGCCGGTAACTCCCTTCAGACTTTGGCCAGTATTATGAACGCGGTGCTGTGTGAGACCTTGCAGGAAGCCACTGTGCACTCCACGGTAAGTCGAAGCCGTAGTCAAACAAGTTTTCCATAATCTTCCATGTGACATGTCCATTGTCCATTTTTGCAGTCCGTGTGCGACACTTGCAAGTATAATCTGCTCAAGTTCGAGGCCCTGGAACAGAAATTGTTCCAGTTACGCGTGGAGATAATGCAGAAGCATTCTTTTACCACCCAATTGTACGATGTCAACAAGGATAATATTCTGCCCCAAGCAGAACAACTTCCACTGACAGTTGTACATGATTCTCGTATCCTTCAAAATCCAATGAATGTTTTACCTGGTGCTTCTATCATCCGAAACCCAATGGATGCTTTGTCTGATTCTCGTACTATTCAAAACCCAATGGATGTTGATTCTGATTCTCGTACAATCCAAAACGCAATGGGTGTTGTACCTGGTTCTTCTATCATCCAATACCCAATGGATGTCGAATTCGATCCTCGTACCATCCAGAACCCAATGGATGTTGTACCTGATTCTCGTAATATCCAAAACCCCATGGATGTTGAATATGATTCTCGTACCATCCAAAACCCAATGGATGTTGTATCCGAGTTTGTTACCATCAATTTGTACGAGGACAAGGAAAATGGAAAACAAGAGGAAGACCAAAATGAAGTGAAAGTTGAACCCGAACAATTCATTGATTCCAATTATCATACCATCGAATTGAACGATGTCAAGAATGAAATAGTTTTGCCCGAAGTCAATGTAGAGCAAGAAGTGCAGCTAACACCAGTTAATGTTCCAGCCGAAGATTCGCACGATGACACATCGCACGTTCGTCCCGCTGAACCACAGCGTAATGATGATTCCGACTCCATTAGCTCCATTGGCTCCGATGGTTCCGCTAGAGCCAATAGCTCCGATAGCTCGGATAGCTCCGAAAGCTCCGATAGCTACGACAGCTCCGATAGCTACGTCAGCACCGACAGTGTAATTAGCGGTGAGTGTTCACCTATTTGGTTGGTTTTTTTTATAGTATATCGAAAATTCTCTTAATCATGAAAAGCTCCCGAGGAAAACCTACGTCTGTGGCAATGCAAACATTGCGGCAGGATATTCGAAACTCGCTACTGGGCGGAGCGGCATACTAGCTTTCATGCTACGGGTGGTACGAACTGGGATCCGACATCCAGCAATTCTCCTACCACTATCTCAATTTGTAACCTTATCCCTAGCATTACCCGTGCCCTTACCACTATCCCTAATCCTAACCCTACCCGTACCCCTACCACTATCCCTAATCCTAACCCTACCCCTACCCGTACCTCTACCACTACCCCTATCCCTATCCCTATGCCCATCCCTATCCCTATTCCTACCCCTATCACTACGCCTATCCCTACCCCTATCCCTACCCCTATCCCTACCCCTATCACTACCCTTAGCCCTAGCCCTACCCCTATCCCTACCCCCATCTCTACCCCTATTGCAATCCCTTCAACTACCCCTACCCCTACTCCTACCTCTTCCAAGCGCAGCGAATACAAGTGCCGGGAGTGTGATCGCACCTTCAAGCATCCAAGTTTGCTCAAAAATCATGTCAAGGGCGCGCACAGCACTCCACGACGTGGCAACGGGGCCAGGAACACCAAATCCTAAGTCAATCCAGGCAAGAACTGACCTCAAGGGTGCCCAATGTGGCGCACCCTTACAAAGCCATAGACCACAGGCAAACGAAGAGCAGGAGTAGATCTATGGCTAAACGGAACCTTTAAGATATTCTCAACATTCTTTGAATAAAGTAGAATATCTTGAAAAAAAAATGTATTTTTTCTTATGCATACGTATAACAGGTCTAGTAGTTATCCATTATTTCTGGTATAATTTATCTTAGTTAGAAATATGCGATTCACATGCAAGTTACAACATTTGATTGGATAACTTCCATTTCCTTCACCATGGACCCCTCATATAACCCTATAGCTACAGTTGGTAATCAATTGGTGTGAAGTCCGGACTATAAGGTGGATCCATAAGAGTTTCTGGAGAGGCTCCATCGATGTGTGTGTTCTGTCGTTATCCTGCTTAAACATAATTCTCCTCCTGTTGGCCAAAACTGAACGAAACTGAGCTTCCTTCAGACGATCCAATTGCAATAGAGGTTCGAGCTTAACAGTAGGTTAGCAGATTATAATGGATGATGACTGAAACAATGCAACTGCGACTGGCAGATTTCATACAATCCATGATGTTCCCTGAGGTTTCTCGTATACCCATAGATTAAGCTCCCTTGTGTATCCCGCCTCTTTGAAGTGCTTCTAAGTGGGCAACCGCATGGATCGGTCAAAGTCAACAATTTCCATTGTTTTATAAGCATTTTCGACTATGGGCTTGCCGTCTGGTGAATCTCTTACGATATCAACGAAATCGAAGAAACCAAAATTAGTTGTATTAGGACCTCAGGATCATAAGCAGCTGTCTGACTTGCGTTTCGCCTTTATCGAAGAAAACTTCTAGAATATGGCATTTTTTCTCCTTGTCTCCGTGTCCATCGTTGACATCCACTGAAATACTACTGAGTCAAGGGATCAAGACTAATTCCCATCATGTTTCTTAATACAAAATATTATCTGTCTATCAACAACTAGTTTACAAATATTAACTGATAAAGCCTAGGGCAGTTACCCCATATATATCGTAGTTAAAATTTAAGCAAAATCAGGCAATCAGGCAACTTGTCAGTTCGGCTTGGAAGCCTGCGACAAATTTGAGTCCTGCCATTGATTGAATGCCCCAGCAGTTGGATAAACACACACACAAGCAAACCTTTGGAGATATATTATAGACTATATATAGCCATAGCTATAGCTATAGCTAGAGATATATAGAGCAAAGCCTCAGCTCTAAATTCAATTGAAACTCTTAGCTTTGGCTCAGCTTGGCTGACGTCGTCGTCGTTGGAAAAGCTACAAAAGGGAAGAGGAGAAAGTAGAGAGGATGAAGAAGAGGAAGAGGAAAACAAAAGCAAATGAAGAATTTTCTCTGCATTTTTCTAGACCAGCAGCACGTACAAAGCAGTGGCGTGCGGCTCGAAAGGGGGGTCGCGGGGTGCTCGGAAAATAAAAAATTGTTGTGCAAAACATAAAAAGAAGGGAAAAACTCATGTAAAATCATCATGAAAAATGTAAGGTAAAACTAAGTGAAAACAAGTAAGTTGGGAAAACTTGGCAACACGACTAGAAGATACCCTGTAGAGTGACATATCCTAAGCTGAGTAAGAGGTAGGCAGGTGGCAAATGTAGGTGGTAGGGACCTCGATGAACCAGTAGATAGTGCACTGTTCCGTCAAACGAGAGTTGTGGGTTCGAGTCCCACTCATTTACATATAATGACCCTCCTTGTAAAACTAGGTTGTGGCATAGGAAAATCTACCCACGTAAAAAAGGTTCTTCAGTGTCGCAGGCAGAAATAAAGACAAATAGTGCTACAGGCTATGACCCGATAGGTATATTATGGCCATATAAAGAATAAAAAGGAGGGAAGTGGTTGGATGGGGTTGGTGATTTTTGGCATGAATTTGCATTTCCCCGCTGCCGAAACCTTTGTGTTTGTCCAGCACATGTTTTTGACACATTTTCATAGCAATTTGGCAAAATTCAATAGATTTTTGGGCAAGTTCCTCCCCTCGAGGCTGGTTTGATCAAGCGTTTCAAATGTCTGTTAAATTTAGACAGTATAAAAAAAAAAATAGTATAAAAATAGTTGAAATGAAAACTCACAAAAGCAACAACAACAATAAGAACAACAACAAGGATGAAAATGAAAGAAAGTATTATCTTCGGCGCACCGAAGATTTCATACACTTTTCGAAGATAGCAGTAGATATGCCCGATTCTTGGAAGTATGTGAACTTTCAGTTCAATACGTTAGAAAACAAAACCGACTTTTGCATGTGTGTCAGCTATATGATATAGAAATCGGATACTTATCAAATTTGGTGGAGCGGTAGATAATAACGAATCTTTGGAGTAAGTGAACTTTCAGTTCAATACGTTGGAAAACATGAGAAATATGGGCGAAACCGACTTTTGCATGTGTGGCAACTATATGATATAGTAGTCCGATCCTTATGAAATTTGGTGGAGCGGTAGATAATGACGAATCTTGGAAGTACGTGAACTTTTAGTACAATACGTTGGAAAACATGGGAAATATGGGCGAAACCGACTTTTGCATGTGTGGTAACTATATGATATAGTAGTCCGATCCTTATGAAATTTGGTGGAGCGGTAGATAATGACGAATCTTGGAAGTACGTGA
>JBANCY010000489.1:0-16273 GCA_037040045.1 Phorticella flavipennis | reverse complement strand
ACTTTTAGTACAATACGTTGGAAAACATGAGAAATATGGGCGAAACCGACTTTTGCATGTGTGGCAACTATATGATAATATGATAATGACGAATCTTGGGAGTATGTAACCTTTCAGTACAATACGTTGGAAAACATGAGAAATATGGGCAAAACCGACATTGGCTTGTGTGGCAGCTATATGATATAGTAGTCCGATCCTTATGAAATTTGGTGGAGCGATAGATAATAGCGAATATTGGGAATGTGTAGGCTTTCAGTATAATACGTTGGAAATTATATGATTTATGGGCAAACCCGGCCTACGGTTATATAGCAGCTATATGATATAAAAGTTCCATCCTTATGAAATTTCGTAATATAATAAAAATTTCGGTAGATAATAAAGAATCTTGGAAGTATGGATCTTTCAGCTTAATACGTAAGAAAACATGGATAATATGGGCAAAACGGATGCATGGTTCTATGGTAGCTATATGATATAGAAATCGGATATTTATGAAATTCGGTGGAACAATAGATCATAACGAATCTTGGAAGTATGTGAACTTTCAGTTCAATACGTTCAAAAACATGGGAAATATGGGCAATTCATGATTATAAGGTAGCTTTATGATATAGCGGTCTGATCCGACAGGGCCCGACAAATATCCTGACGAATAACAAAAAAAGAATCATTACAATTTCTCGAAAACTGAGGGACTAGTTTCCCCTTCATACAGACGGACGGAGGGCCACACGGACAGACAGATCGACATGTCTCAATTGAGTTCCCTTCGCCTCCTGACCATTCTGGATGAAACATTTGGGGTCTACGAAGTTTCCTTCAAAGCATGACATACTTTCGTACAAAGTGAATGTACAATTTCCTTCGAAAAGGGTATAGCTAGGATGAAGACGTTGACTTGACGTTGGTTTGGGCTGAGGGCCTTCAAATAGCAATGGCAACAAAATAAGATACAAATCCAAGTGCTGTGCCACGAATTTTGATGCACTCGTCCTGCACAGACACACACAAACACACACAGAGCAGACTCATGTGTATCACAATAACGATGCCAAACAGTCAGGCTGAAGACAGGAGAAACAAGGAGAAACATGAGGCACGAGGCACTGTGGCACGAGGCAGCATCAGGAGGCTCTGTGGTTATCCTGCGGTTGGTTGCTTCGAGTGTTGCAAAGTTGGGTCACTGCCACAAGTGGCGTTGACGCTAAGGCGACGCTGTCGTTGATTGGCACAAGGCCAGTCACCAGTCACCAGTCGCCAGTCGCCAGTTACAAACGTGCCCCGTCCGCCCCTCATACCCACCTCAGTCCCAGTTCCAGTCTACGCCACATCTTCTCCAGCTTCTCCTTTCGCTCAGCTCTTTCTCATTCTCATTCTTCGGCATCTTGCGTCTTGTGTTCTATTTCAGTGCGTTTCAGTCTTAACAAGCTGGCAACTCTCGAGTGCTTTTCAGAAATGTATACGAATTGTGTACGGACCCAAGTAGAGGATGATATACTATGCTGGAGTGCGAGGCGTACGAGTTATCCCAGATAATGACCGAGTGCCTTCAATTAGCAATCGGACATATTTTTGGCTCGAGAGGCAAAAAAAAAAAACCCATGTACGTGTATAGCTTTAGGTGCCCAGTCCAGCATGTTGTCTAGCAGGGATGCCAGACTAGCAGCTACCCTAAGTGGTTACCCGGCTGAACTAGACCTACTAGAACCAAGTGAAGAGCTTTCATTAATATTATATTAGTTGTATTTACTTAGACATTTTTTTTAATAGTTTTTAAATCTGAAAACCCCTAATATAATATAAAGTATGTAAGGCAGATTCGAACCCGTGAATCTAGCAAATTCCATCTATTGCCTTTAACTAAAGAGGTTTTTCTAACTCAAAACACAGGCACATTCAATCAAACAACATAGAGATTTGAATCTCAAAACCCTCTTCTATGTAAGGGCTGGACTCGAACCTGTGATTCCACAACACACCATCTAGCAAGAAACGACTTCTCTAGGCCTTGACTAAAGAAGTTTTAAAAGCCATAATAAGTTTAGAATATGAAAACTTTCCTAACTACACTTTATATAGATTTGAGTCTCAAAACGAAGCAAGATTCGAACCTGTGAATTCCGTCTCGCGAGAAACCATTTCTCTAGTCTTCGAAATTCAAATACATAATACATAAACGCACTGAAAACCTACCATTATATCAAACACCCTAGAAATATGAATAGAATAACCCCACAATTGAGGCAGGACAGAGCTCTAAACTTTCGCTCCTCAAAACATCCATCAACTTGTCTCTTCTAGGTTAGAAGTGAAATCTAACCTCAACGCAAAGTGAGGAGTTTTCAGTCAAGAATACTCAAGTGCAAGATTCCTTGATACCAGTTGTACCATACAGTTAGGATCCCATCGTTCTGAAATTTTCTGGCGGGACAGTGCACTATCCACTAGCCGATCTAGGCCCCCGAATGGGGCATAATCGGACTATTATACTCAATTTCTTCTGAAAAACAAATGCTGTTTCGATCTTTCAAATCTTGCCAAAAACTTTTGTCAAAAGAATATCGGAAATGGCTCATCTCAAGTAAAATACTTTTTGTTCTGAAAGTGGGATATTACTCTATTATCTATCATTATATATATTGACTATGCTATATTTAAATAATGTCAACTTCAACGGATGAGTTTTAATATTCTACTCGTCTCAATGAAGACTCTTACCTCCCTGCTTTTCTTCACAACAAGTGGAGGACTCGTCATAGTTCTCATAATCAGCAAAAATTTTGCTCCTTCCCGTCTAACCTTGAACCTCATACCACGCCTTCCTGCCCATTGAAGTGGGCATGGCATTGTTGCTGTGGCAGGCTCATTACTCGGAGCACTTGAATGTGCATCAGTTAAGTGTATCACTCATCGAGTTCGTGATGTGGACATTGAGTCCCCCCTATCTCCAACCCGAAAGGAAAAATGGAAAATCAAAAACCCGAACTTAAGACGCAAAGAACGAACTTAAAAGCCGCAATAAATAAATCTTTTGGGCTTGCTGAAAATCCCAAGCAAAGCAAATGAAACCAAACTAAACCAAACCAAACCAAAGTGAACCAAAACTGAACCCAAACCGAACCGAACCGAACCGAAGCGAACCGTGAACGTAAAACACGGTTTGGCTGACGCATTGCCTCTTCTGCTGCTGTCAGTTCTCGTCTGCCGGAGGCTTTTGGCAGCGCAACGGAACGTTGCCGGCGGGTTGTACGGGTAGCACAGGGTGGCGCGGCACAGGGTGCCACACATAATGACCCACAAGCATAGAAAAAGTTTTTGTTATTTTCTATTTTCTATTTGGGTTTTCCCCTTTTGTGCTCCACATGCTCCACATGCCAGGGTAACGTGGTAATCTTTTGCATCATCGAGAGCGAATGAAGTACGTGTCCTGGTCAGGATGGGTTCCGCTCGCCTCTGTCTGTGTCCGTGTCTGGCCAGGATCAGAGGCAGAGTCAGAGGCAGCCAGCTGTCAGTGTCACAATGGCGCAAAATGAAGAGTTTCGGGTTAAGAGACGTTTTAGTGCAAATGTTTACATTGACGAAAGGATTCAATCTGTGGCCCAGAAGACAGCAGAGCTGACGGTATTGTGCCAAGAAAGTAGCGGGAATTGATTGAAATTGAACAGAACTGGGTAAAATTTTAATTTCTGGAAAGCATTCCCAACCTTCGACCAAACACAACTTTATCAAAAGTCAACCAATTTTAGTCGGAAATATCTCAAACTCCACAGATTATATTAGAGATTGATTCTGTTTAAAAAATTTAACATAACTGGGTAAAATTTTAATTTCTGGAAAGCATTAGAATTTGTTGAGAATTTGTTATGAAAGTCAAGGGAACTAGTTCATATGGGATATGGACATATATGAGGATTTTCCACTTAAGATATGCATTCCTATTAGACAAAAGCAAATGTCTAAGATATTATATAATGTTGTACCAGGAATGGGAAATTTAAAAAGTGCAGTTGAAGAAATTATCAGGAAGATATTTCCTAAAGAATTTCCGAACTTTCCGTTGGCAGATCGATTTTCAACTGTCATCAAAACTGACCCGATTTGAGTCGGAGAGAATCATTCAGCAGTACAATCTCAACTTCTTTAAATATTCATAATTGGCATATATTTCGGTTTCTCCTAAAACTTTGCGCTTTTGGAAAAAAGTCTATCTCCAATAGCTCCACCTGTTTTTTAGTTAAAAGTCCGCCGGTTTATGTCGGGAATTCCTCAAAATTCTCGGATATTTATCCAAATTTTTTTGATATATTTTGAGGTTTATTAGAACTTTGAGTGTGTCGGAGATGGTCTAATTCCCACAGCCGATTTGACTCGGCAATATATCAAAATGGACGGATTACACTTGAGATCGATTCTGCTTGAAAATATCATTTTTCTAAAATGTTAAAATTTCGGAGATTTTGATTCAGTTGGATAAACCAGCGAAATCCAGTTTTTCTACAATTTTCAAACTTCGAAAATATTTCGGTTTTTCTTAAAATCTTATGTGGGAGAAAGTATGCTTAAGTTTTACCCTTGATAACTTTGCCAAAGCTCGACCGGTTTGAATCGGGAATATCCCCATCCGAATTCAGATTGATGTCGCTTCAAAATCCAATTTTCGTAAAATATTCATGTTTTGGAGATATTTAGGGGTTTC
This sequence comes from Phorticella flavipennis, assembly GCA_037040045.1. Taxonomy (NCBI): domain Eukaryota; kingdom Metazoa; phylum Arthropoda; class Insecta; order Diptera; family Drosophilidae; genus Phorticella; species Phorticella flavipennis. Next base: position 11,571 of record JBANCY010000489.1, on the reverse strand, counting down.
TCTGTGTAAAGAAACTTGCATACGAATTGGCTAAAATTATAAGGTATAGCAGATATTTTGTGGTTCCTTATAAGTTAGGTTCTGTCGGGAAAAATCTCCTTCCAAAAGCTAAGGCCCGAATCTCCTCAAAGTGCTATCAAATTACCCCACTGTGCAATTGTGACTGTTGCATTTCTGAGACTTTAGCTATAAATATATAAACAATAACTAGGAGAAGGTGAAGATGAAGAAAGAGAAGAAGAAGTAGATGAAGATGAAGAAGAATCTGAAGTAACAACAGATAAAGCTAACTGAGGAACTACCTGAGGAACTGACTGAGTGACTTCTTGGAAATTAGACGAGAAGCAGTTGAAACCCAAGAGAAGTTGCGAGCGCTGTGTCAAATAATATACTCCCTTTCCATATATAGGGTATCTGGGATATGGGTATGTGGAATATCGTGCGTATTTAACCATCACGTTCATTCGATGCTCTGAAACGTGTTAAGGAGCTGAAGGATTTTATATTCAAAGCAAACAACAAGGAAGAAGCAACCGAAAACCAGTTGGAACCAGTAGAAGTTAGTGGGACTAGGGGGTGCACAGGGTGTAGAGGGTGTAGAGGGTGTACAGGGTGTGAGTGGTTGAATTTAATCAGTATAGCATTTCGAAGCTGAATTGTACAACCTGAATTTAGATAACGAATTATGCAATGGGGCTTGGCTTAGGCCTACTTTATAGAGGCCTTTGGGACCTTTTTGGAGGCATCAATTGTTGCACATGTCCCACTGTCGTCTCGTCTGTGTCGGGTGTCTGTGGCACGTAGCACGTAGCTTGTGTCTGTCTCATTTGTATTTTCTGCCTTTGGGCACACTTTTTGCAGAGGTCAGCAAATTTTCATTTTAGCTGCTGCGTTTTTGCCATACACACGGACGCACACACACACACACACACACACACGCATGCCGCATGCCACATGGTGTGGCAAATTTAGTAGGTCGCCAGGAAATGACAGTTATTGCCATTTGCCTGTGCTTTTGCCTCAGCCTCTGCCCGAGCCTCTGCCCTCTGCACCCTGTGCTGAGTTCCTTTGCTTTTCACTGGCCCCAAAAAGCACAATGGCCGCCTTTGTTGGCCCCAAAGCCGCCGCTTAAATACCCTCACAATGCACTGCTTGTGTCAGCTATTGATAGGTGATTGATGCAGCTGTTTTGGGCCTTCTCCTCCTTGACTCAAGCATCGGCTCATTTGTGCATTATGCGTAAACTGCAAGTCATTCATAAGCTGGCTGCAACTGCAGTGTGACCAGACTCCACCCAGCTCCCAGCAGGCCATCGAAAACCAATTATTGACGTCCTGAACCTGTCACATTAAGTCAGAGAGAGATTTGGTCCTTTCGGGCTATTCAAAACTGAAGCTGCAAGATTCCAATCATTTCCATGAAGTCTTTGCTTAAGCTCAAAATTAACCAATTATTATCCATACATTGAATTTATATATAATAGCCAAATAGATTGTGTCGGAAGTAAGCCTCATACCTCCGAAATGCACACCTCCTTCAAAGAAATTCCAGAAATTGTTTAATCAAAGAGCTTGCAGAAGGGAATTATCTTCCATGCAAAGGTGAGCACTTCTTAGTTATAATTTCTTGAATGAACTGGGAATACATATAGCTCAAGGGCGCGAAATTCAATCTATCCTAACTTGGCCAAAACTGCACCGATTTTGGCATGTATTATTTTGTTCATGTTTTTTGATTTCAATTCGTTTCTCGTTCAAATTTTATTCAATTTCCAAAAAAAAATTTTTTTTTATATTTTTTCGATTTTGAGGTAAGGGTCCCGCCTGTGTTTTGAAAAAATTTTGAAAACCAAAATCTCAAAATTTTGACTTTTTTCCATTTCTACGGTCAAAATTAGCATAAAAAACGATTTGAAAATTGAGTAAAATTTTAAAATGTATGTGAAAATTTTCGTATATGGGAAAATTTCAATCTTCCATAACTTCGTCAAAACTCAACCGATTTTGACTTGTGATGCAATTTTGTTCATGTTTTGTGATTCGAAATCGTTCCTTCTTCATTTTTTTCTAATTTGGCAAAAAAAATTTTTTTTAAAAATGTATTTTTTAGGTAAGGGTCCCCCCTGTGTTTCGAAAAAATTTCGAAAAATAAAAACTCAAAATTATTGACTTTTTTCCATTTCTACGGTCAAAATTAGCATAAAAAACGATTTGAAAACTTCGGCAGATGAGTTTCATTTTCGACCCAAAAATCGACCCGAAATCGAGTAAAATTTTAAGTTGTAAATGAAAATTTTCGTATATGGGTTCGATCATATCAAAATGCAATCTATCATAACTTGGTCAAAACTCAACCGATTTTGACATGTTATACCATTTTCTTCATGTTTTTGGATTCCAATTCATTGTACATTCAAGTTTTATTCAATTAGCGAAAATTTTTATTTTTTGGTATTTTTTGGATTTTGAGGTAAGGGTCCCCCCTGTGTTTCGAAAAAATTTCGAAAAATAAAAACTCAAAATCATGACTTTTTTCCATTTCTACGGTCAACATTAGCATAAAAAACTATTTGAAAACTTCGGCAAATGAGTTTCATTTTGGACCCAAAAATCGACCCGAAATCGAGTAAAATTTTACCATGTAAGTGAAAATGTTCGAAAATGGGAAAATTTCAATTTATCATAATTAGGTCAAAGCTGCACCGATTTTGACTTGTGATACCATTTTGTTCATGTTTTTTGATTCGAATTCGTTCCACAATCAAATTATACGCATTTTTTGAAAATATTTTTCATCCAAATATGATGATCCCAAAATTTGTGCCCATGAATTCTACGGCTTAGAACATTATGATTTGAATTTTGTTTTCAATTAGATCTCTTTGTAAATTACTAATAATTCGACCTATTCTTGAATCTGTGTCTGGTATATGGTTTACGCAGTTCAACTGGGGCCTCGGTGGTCCAGTGGATAGCGCACTGTCCCGCCAAACAAGACGTGCGAGGTTCGAGTCCCGCTCATGCCTTTAGGCATGACCCTCCTAAAAAAAACTAGGTTGTGGCGTAGGATTTGAAATCCACCCACATAAAAATGTTCTTCAGTGAAGGAAGCAGAAATAGATGTAAATAGAGCTTCAGGTTTGGACCCGAAAGGGTTGTTATGGCCATATAATAATAATAACCCATTATCCTATGAAGACTTTGTACAACCTAAAAACATATACTGAATTTAGTCAAAAGAAAATACCCTCTGAATTATTATTAACTAAAAGCACAAATTCCTTATGAAAAACCAGCCAACTCGCATTGAAAGCCACAAAATGTTACACATTTCATGTCCTGCTGTGAATACCCTGTTTTTTTTTACCAGAAGGACTGGAAAAAACTGTAGGAACTCGCTACAGTTCCCTTTTTACACCACAATTACGAGCGATGAATGAAAATGAAAATGAAAATGAAATGCAAAATGCCTTTTTTAAATGTCCCGACGTAACCGACGTGCCGATACCCCACGACGATACCCCCGATGTCCTGTGGTCCTAACGTCCCATCGTGCCATCGTGCCAGCGTGCCGTCGTACGCCGGTTGTCGTTCGTCCTGTCGTCATTCAGTTTGCCACTTCGTCAGTTCGTTGCATGCAACACAAAGCGCAACCGCCCAATTGTATGCAACATTTTTTTACCCACTGTGCGTGTTGTGTGTGTGTGTATGGGTGTGTGTGTGTGTGTGTGTGGCACGGTCCGGAGCAACCTCCAGCGTCCAACGAGTAGCTGTCAGTCACGTGTTGGCTGTCATTGTGGCAACATTTTCCTTCTCTTCTTCCTCTTCATCGTCATCATCATGCTACTCTTTTATTATGCCTCCTCTTCCTTTTCTGCCCGGCATTGCCCGGGCTTATACAGTTCTTCCGTGCAGTTGTACAATTTTGTTTTGTTTCGGTTACTTGTTAACACCCAAATTAAGTTATATATGCCTGAAATCCCCCTGGTCGGAACCAGGAAGGCCACCAGGAACCGGTGCAGGGGCAGAGATTGAGCGTGTAAGGTCAAGTAGCTGAAAGGCAGTTGCAAAATGGGTAAATGTACGGAGAAATGACAGAGAAAGGCGCCAAGGAGAAAGGAGAAAGCAGAAAGGCCGAGCCAAAAGTGAGAGAGAAATGTGAGACAATTGTTAAAAAAAAAAAACCGAAAAAGAAATGAAAATTTGGTATGCATTTCATTCAGTTCAAACTTGAAATGTCCGACGAATTGGAAATGTAAAGTCTAAGCTGGTCATAAAGAGGATTGTCCTCCCTTTTTGGGGCCTCCCTTAAGTGGTTCAATGATGGGTTAAAAATTTGTGCTGCGGCTTGTTAGGCACAGAAGGAACAGAAGTTACAGCCAGAGTATTCAGGATTGGACCCATATCCATAGCTGGTCTGTCCATCTATTGTGCCTTTCTATATATATATATAAAATAGTTCTTAAGCTGTCGTAATGCAATAAATGTAATGTAATATAATGCATACTGCCCTCAGAACTGATTCGCAACCACCCAGATCATATTTACTAAATGTCGGTTTTACCCATATTTCCTCAGTTTTGTAAGCTATTGAATTTAAAATGTAGACACATAATTCTTTCTATATTATCTATCACTCTACCCAATTTCAACAGCATCTGTCCACTATATAATATAGCTGTCATACCGAATTTGCTCATATAGTCCACGTTTTACAAGCTTGACATACATTTAAGTTGCTCTATAATCCATCACTCCACAATTTTTTATAGGAATCACATCACAAATTCATATAACTTTTATGAAACGAAATATCGTGCCCATATTTCATATATTTTTCAAGCTATTGAATTGAAGCTTGAAATACGCTTAAGTTTCTTAACTATCGATCATTCTACAAAATTTGAAAGCCATCGATTCACTATATCATATCAGCAAAATTAGGATTTCCTCATATTTTTCCTTATTAACAAGCCACTGGGTTTATATTTTATACAAAGTTAAGTTTCTCCACTATAGATTGCTCCAGAAAATTTCATAGAAATCGGATCACTGTATCATATATTACACGTTTTTCAAATAATTAGATTTGATTTTGAGATAAACTGAAGTTTCTTTAGTATGGATCTTCCCACCAAATTTCTTAAGGATTCGCTATATCATACGCTTATGATGTAATGTTGGTTTTGTCATTATTTTCCAAGTTTTTCTAGCTACTGTAAATTTGACTTATACTTATGTTTCTTTATAATCGAACGTTCCACCAAAAGAATCAGATCGTTATATCATGTAGACGTATTAAATACAAAACGATTTGCCCATAATTCTCATATTTTTGAAGCACTTACAATTCTAAATTTTAAATCTCAAAAGCAAAGCAAAACCATATTATATAGCGGTTATACAAGTAAAAGTCGGCTTTTGTCAATATTTCCTACATTTTTCGAATCACTCAATGGAAAATTTACATACAAAGATTCTTTAATGTCTTTAGATACACCAAAATTTAAAAGGTTTGTCATAAAACTGATATATGATATAACTGACAATACTACTAAATATCATACAATTAAATTTAGCCCATATTTCTCTAGTTTTTAAGACAATTGCATTAACATTTTGCACACACTTAAATATTGATAATATCTAACATTTCACCCAATTTCAAAAACATCGGCTCATAAGCACCAAGGTCAAATATTGGTCAAATATTGCATAGCGCCGATCTAAAAACGACATATAGAAAGTTCGAACTTAATTTGGTATGCTCTTCTATCTCGAATCTTCTATCTCTAACTTTACTGCTTAGCCAAGTAGTGGATGTTGTCCCGGAAATTAGTACTCTGAGGCAGCTGACTTTAGACTACTATAACTTTTATTCCATTCCATATTGTTTGTTGAAAATAAGTAAATACACTCCCCAAAAAATAATAAATAATTCCACAGCAGTGCAAAGTTCTTCCTATAAAAACCTCAATAAAACAGGCCCCCCTGAAGGTATCTGGTGCTCAACCAGACCACAATTTGAGTTTCCTCAGCGCACACAGTGAATGACTCACAAGTGAAATTTGTTATCCATTTTCCGTATATTTGCATACAGCCGGTCTTTGATTCACTTTCAAAGGTCGCAGAACCCTTGAGCATCTATCTTGAGGAACACACACACACACACACACACACACAGGCACATAAGTTTTATGAGCCATTGTCACACAGTGCAAACAATTCAAGTGCTTTTCGGGTCTATGAAATGTGCTAAGTTCTTGCCCCCAAGATGATTATGAAGAAGAAGCAGATAAATAAATTGATTATTTAAACTTTACTTTAGTCTATATTTATATTTACAGATACAATCGATAATCGGCTTAAGTTATGACAATGCACGCATCATCGGTAACTTTCTAACATAAACCCTCCCCATCCATCTCCCCAACTACCCATCGTAACTCATCTCCCCGAAAAGATACAATATACAATAAAAAGCTAAACTCGCTTTTAAGCGGCTTCCATGCGACTGCCCCGCTTGCCGCATAAACACAGGCTAAAGAGCGTGTTTAATCAAATCGAATATGGAACCATAAAACCCGTACCCCACTCCCTTCACGATGACAATGACAATCGCAGTTGATTTGGACGCCACTTTGTTGCTCGGTCATCACACTTACCAAACTTTGTCATAAGCCCCTGCCCGAGCCAAAGCCAAAAAACCAATAGACCAATCGACCAATAGACCAATAGACCAATCGAGCAATCGACCCAATAGACCGCACCACCGCCGTCATCAAATAAAAAAAAAAAAAAAACCAAAATGGAAACTGGAAAAAAAAATGGAAAAACCACATGTGAATAGACCAAAAACGAACATTGGAACAGCCACTGAATCGTGTGGGATTTTCACAAAACGCACGTTTTCAGCAGTTTTTTCAGTCATCTCACGCTGTACCCATTGAGGGAAATATATTGCAAATTGGGTAGGCTAAGTGGGAAGTTCAAAAATTTCATATTTATGGCACACGTTGGGCGCCATTTGAAAAATACATATTAAATTTTGATATCTTTTTATATGCTAATAAACTCTACAAGATATCTGCCTAGATTTACTATGCGATAGTCGTGTCACGCACGAAAAGTCGAAGAAAATAATATATATATAATTTCAATAATAATCCTATCGGTTCAAAGCCTGAAGCACTTTTTTAATCAGGTGGATTACCAATCCTATGCCACAACCTGGTTTCTCCTTAGAAGGGTCATAAGTGGGGTTAGAACCCACGACCTCTTGTTTGACGGAACAGTGCACTATCCACTGGTCCAAAGAGCTACAAGCGTTCAGCAGCCAGAAAAATAATGTATTTTTCACCTTTTGCCATTTTGGCCCGTTTTCGGCCATTTATGAGTCTTATAACTACGGTGTTTATAATCCAATCATTCTGAAATTTTCGGAATTGGTTAATGACATAGTCATAAATATGTATTCTGGAAAACGAACTATTATGATACGGATTGTAGAAATTATAAGCACTTATTTAATTTGGGAGGACCAATTAAGGATGGAAAAAAAATGTTATGCCATTCTATGTATAAGACCTATGGGCACCTGTATACCATTTTTCATGAGTCTAGCATAGAAATCGCAGCTGTTATATAGATTTCGTCACTTTCCGGGAAAATGAAGGGGTGTATCAAAATTTTGAGAAATTTCATTCTGCAATTTCTAATTATGACCCCATATATGGAATTTCGTGTTGATAGCTCTATAAATGCCAAAGTTATGGCCATTTTATCGAAAAAGGAATTTGTAGATTATCGGGCGAAGGGGGAGTGATATCCAAAATTAAATACTGCATGGTATATACGGATCTTCATGGGAAGCTTAAACCTTCTAGCTCTTGTAGTCTCTAAGATCGGCGCGCTCAAACTGACAGACGGACAGATAGAGACACAGGCAGACAGGGTTAAATCGGCTAGGCTATTGATACTGATCAAGAATATATATGTATACTTTATGTGCTGTGGCATGCATCTTTCTGCCTGTTACATAAATTTGCACAAACTTATTATACCCTTCATACCCATTTCCAATTGGGATCAGGGTATAATTATGATCGACCCACGTTGGGCGCCAAATTCAAATTTTCAATCACCTATTGCTAATGCTCTACTCTACTACGCTCAAATATCGTCAACATGCCCGTCGTGTCACGAGCACGACACAAAACGGCATACCCAACCATTTGAATTGTTTTTTCTCAAATCGCCTAGGGCATTCGCCAGTCGCATATGTTTGCACTTCAATTTATTTTTTGTCATAACAAATTTAAGTTTTTAGCTCACAAAATGAAATGAAACATTTTAACAATAAATGCAAATTCGGCTAAGCCGCCGATTGCCAAACTAAACAAACAGCTGCACACTCCCCCACCACGCCCCCTAATATCCGCCCGCCCAAATACACAGAGTATTTGAAAAGTTTATAAAGCAACCAGAACAACAATGAAAATATTTTCAAAAATGAAAGCCAAATAAAAGTTATTCTATACATTACATGATGGACTATTAAATACCCTGTAATAGACTTTATAGCAAAGTGAAAAGCTAAAGGGAATTTATTTAAAATACTCTAAAAAAATCGTATGTAAGTTGATAAAATTGAGGGAAAAATCCGAACCCAAAAAACTGTACCCAAATTAAATACAATGGGCCAAAAAGGGCCTCGGTGGACCAGTGGATAGCGCACCGTAGCGTGGGTTCGATTCCCACTCATGTCGATAGGCTTGATACTCCTAAAAAGACTAGGTTATGTCGTAGGACTTGAAATTATTATTATATGGCTATAAGAAACCTAGCGGCTCATAACCTGAAGCACTTTTTTCTCCTTTATCTCAGCATCCTTCTCTGCAGGAACTGTTTTTACTTGGGTGGATTTTAGATCCTACGCGACAATCTAGTTTTTCTAAGAGTGACATCGACATGAGCGGGAGTCGAACTCACACCTCATGTTTGGCGGATCAGCGCACTATCCACTGATCCACCGAGGCCCCTTATGGATTTGAAATCGACCTACGTAAAAAAAGAGTTCTTCAGTGAAGAAAGCAGAAATAAAGACATATAGTGATTCAAACTGTGACCCGTTAGAGTTGTTATGGCCATATTGTAATTATTATTATGTTTTCTTATAATTGTCTACCCAATTTTTCGCTTAAAATTAGCTCTTAAATAGATATATAAATCAGCTTCCAGCTGAAAGCGTTCAGAAAGGTTGGTTGGTTGAACTCTGAAATCAGCGTAAAGGCCGTAAAATGGGTGTACCCCATATAAAGTGTACAAAGCATCTGGGTTATCAGCTCTACACTCTTTGCCAACATCTCCTGAGTTCATATATTTGCGCATTTTGATGATATCAAAGATTTTTTTTGGTAAATTTTAACTTGTTTTTTTTTTTTGAGTTTATGTTTACAGGGTATACAAAAGGAAAAAAAGAGGGAAATGCAAATTTTTTCGTCAACTTTATTTTCACGCGCAGCTGGCACACACACACACACACACACAGCGTGTGAATGTGAGCGTGAAAAGTGAATGGGAAATGGAAAAATGTGTCAGCATGTGAGGGGCGGGGGGGCGTGGCAGATGGAGGTCGATTCGATTTCACCAAAATTTGTTGCACGCTGATTCATATTTTTTTTTATGCCTTTATAATTTATTCTTTTTTTTTTTGGTGGGGTAAAGGGAAGTTAGGCCGTCCCCCCTAACGCCGTCCCCCCCTAACTTCCCTACACCCTGAGGTGCCCCAGTCTGACCAATTGGATTATTTAATATGACAATGTGTGTGGTTGTTGTTGTTGTTGTTGTTGTGTGCATACATTTTGCCTTTGTGTACGGCCGGATTTGTAAACGACCCGCCCGGAGCTACCCGTAGCTACCCGGAGCTGCCCGCCGGAACCTGGCTAAGCCGTTATTCAATCACAAAACTTTGTACAGCCCTGGCCCAAAAATACAAATAAAAATGAATTAGAAATTGAAATTTTGGCAGCAAGTCGAGCGGGAAATACACTGTCATTTTTTTTTTTTTTGGTATTTTAAAAATACCAAAACGATAGATCTTTTCAACAAAATGTGCCTAAATTAAAATTTCCCAAAAATTCTTTAAAATCTTTTAACTTCAATTTCCTATGTGGTTTCTCCCGCTCGTATCTATGCCTTATCGGTTTTTTATGCTCTTTTGGAAAGAAATAGTATATTCACTTAGTCCGAAAGTATGTAATGCATTGAAGGAAACGTCGTAGACCTCTAAAAGTTACGTGCAGAATTTGCGGGAGGTCAAAAGAAATCGATTGAGCCATGTCCCTCTGTCTGTCCGTAAGTCTGTCCGTTCGTCTGTCCGTACGTCTATTCGTACATCTGTCCGTACATCTGTCCATACATCTGTCAGTTCGTCCGCCTGTATGTCTGTATGAACTAGTCCCTCAGTATTTTAGCTATCGTAATGAAAGTCGATAGATAATCTCCTTTCTTATGCGCCAGCACATTTGTCGGAAATGGTCGGAACCACTATTTCATATATTTCATATAACCATAAATTAGATTTGCCCATATTTACTACGTTTTCCAACGTATTAGATTGAAAGTTCCCATACTTCCAAGATTTCTTATTATCTACGGTTCCAGCAAATTTCATAAGGATCGAATGTCTATATCACATAGCTGCCATATAACCAACGCTCCAACTAATTTCATAGGGATCAGATTTCATTATCATATAGTTGCCGTAGAACGATAAATCGGGTTTGCCCATATTTCCCATGTTTCCCAACGTATTGGACTCAAAGCTTACGAATTGCCAAGATTCGTTATTATCTACCTTTTCACTAAATTTTCTAATGATTGGACTTCTATATCATATAGCTGCCATATAATCATTAAATGGTTTTGCCCATATTTCCCATGCGTGCCAACATATTGGACTGAAAGTTTCAATACTCCCAAGTTTGGTTATTATCTACCGCTCCACTAAATTTCATAAGGATCAGATTTCTATATCACAGAGCAACCTTATATCCAAAGTGTTTGCTAACATATTGGACTGAAAGTTTACATACTCATACTCCCAGGATTCGTTGTTATCTAACGCTTTCGGCGCACCGAAGATAATCCTTCCTTACTTGTTTTATACAAAACTTATCGATATTGTTGCATAGTTAATGCCACAGTTAGATATGACCCGAAGCGTTTGTTGGGTAAGTGAATTCTGCATAAAAATGAACAACTTGATATTTTATAAAGCAAACGAAATGACGATAAACCAACACACAAATAAACACAACAGCTGTGTGCTAGACAGAGACAGAGAGATATAGATGGACTATCAGAGAGAAGGGGGGACGCAAGAGGTGCTCAGCCTGGTATAGTTTCGGTTCGGTTCGGTACGGTTCGCTTGTGTTATAGATGACTGCATATAAACTGGAAAATCGAAAACCATATTTCAATTTGCGGCATTTAGCAGACACACACACACACACACACACACACACACACACACACACACACACACACACACACACACACACACACACAC
>JBANCY010000488.1:0-30786 GCA_037040045.1 Phorticella flavipennis | reverse complement strand
GGTCAAGTCAAATGACCTGAGCAGGAATCGAACCTACGTCTCTTTGTTTGGCAAGCCAGTGCGCTATGCACTGGGCTGCCGAGACCCCCTAACGGACCTTCAATTTATCAAATTTTTCTATTAATTGATTGACCTTACACTTAAATATTGATTGATTAAGTTGCTAAATTTAATAAATGATTGATTTTGAAGTTAATAAATCTAGTTTATTTACTGATTGATTGATAAATTTAAGTCAATGTTTTGTAATCTGATTGTTTCTGAGTTATTTCCAGCTGATACTAGTAGATATAACCAAAGTGCAGAACAGAAAATGATGGTAGTCTTTGGATAAACTTAGATTAGCAGGACTTATCGACTAATTGTGAGGATAGTCAGACTGATTGACTAACTAAACGACTGTTTAAGTAATGATTGATTATCCGAAAGTGATGGAATGATTTATGATTTATGGCAAACCGATACATACTACTGTATTAGTTGTGTATGCAATCAAAACGGTTGATTGATTAAGTAATTCTTTGATTGATTGAAGAGCTTACGTAAGACCAAATTTCGCGGGCAACTTACTCAAATTAAACTATTTAAACTAGTCATTATGTGTCTCGGGCACATGGCAGGTATAGTTCTCATAAGATCTTGTGGGTTTTTAGCAGAATTTTTCGACTAATTGTGAGGTTAGTTTGACTGATTGACTAACTAAACGACTGTTTAAGTAATGATTGATTAACCGAAAGCGATGGAATGATTTAGGATTTATGGAAAACTGATACTACTGCATACAACCAAAACGATTGATTAATTACATAATTCTTTGATTGATTGAAGAAGAAGATTACTCAAATTTAGCTACTTAGGCCAGTAGTCATTATTAGCCGAAAGTGATGGAATGATTTAGGATTTATGGAAAACTGATACTACTGTATACAACCAAAACGATTGATTGATTCAATAATTCGTTGATTGATTGAAGAAGAAGATTACTCAAATCAAACTATTTAGGCCAGTAGTCATTATGTGTATCGGGCACAGAGCAGGTATAGGTATAGTTCTCAGCAGATCTTGTAGATTTTCAACAATCGCTGGATGGTTATGCTGTGCCCCATGATGTGGTCCAACTTTTGTTGTGCAGTGTTGAGCCTAACGGTATTCGCTGGCGGCGTCCGCCGTTGGCAGCTTCCGTGGCCAAAGTCAAAAAGTCGCGTCAAGGTATGCGCCGTGCAACGTGCTGCGGATGAGTCCGGGTGTCCCGGAGTGTTCCGGAGTATCCCGGTGTGTCCCTGTGTGTGTGTGTATGTTGCATGTTGGTTGGACGTGCCACTTGCCACTTGCCACTTGCCACAGCAACAACTCCCCCGGGGGCCATGTAGTTGAGTACGGATTTGAAGTAAATTAAAAGTCACTCACACCCCCCGCCCGCGTCAGCCAGGGGTCGAGGGTTGTTATCCCTGCCCCGTGCCCCGTGCCCCGCGCGCCGCGCCACGCCCCTCACCGCCGCTGCGCTCCGTGCATCCTGCCACACGTCCTCTGGCCACGCACTTGAGTTCATTATTATGATATTTGGTGTCAGCGCCAAACCCCTCTGCTGCCCGGACTTCTAACCATGCCGCCTCCGAGCTGGGCGTGGCAGCGTGTGGGCAAAAACTCAATTATAACAATATGCTCGGATTTTCATCCCGAGCTGCCTTTTTAGCCCAACAACATCTCCGGACTCCTCCTCGTTTCTGGTTTTTCATTTTCATTTTCAATTTCAATTTGTTTTCCGAACCATCGGACCTGTGCTACCTGCCCCAGACAATGGCCGGAATGTGAATCTGAATCTGAAGTTGTAGCTGATTCCATTGTCCGTCCGAAGTCCGTAATAAAAATCGGTCCGGCAGCCCATAAACTACTCGTTTGGCCATAACTATGAGCTAATAAGCAGTCGGACGGAGTTACGATTTAACTCGGGTTTTGTTTATTTTTTTGGTTGAAAGAAAACAACATTTTTTCGACTGGAGTTCCGAAATTTGGTATACTCTTACTGAGCTTATAAAAGGTGTCTTAAAAGAAAGTTTCTAGAGTTTCAGAGTCTATAAATGAAAAAGTCATATGAATATACCAAAAATGTCTATAAATATTTAAGAAGAAGTTTTCAGGCATATGTTTCTTATAAATAAAGTAGTAAAAATTTACACCTAGAGCTGTCGAGCGTTAAAATTCCCTAATGATAGAGTGGCAGGTGGACTTCTTGTTGTTTTCCACATTTCCGATTATACTTAATGACTGACAGATGACTCGTTCAGGCACCAAACGCCCTTTTTTAGGATTCCAACTTTGAAAACTCTGCCGAATATCTAAAAATTCACTAATCTTAAAACAGATAAATTGATGACTGACAGATAACTCTGTCCCGATTCTGTTTGTTTCTTTAGTATTCAATCATACGAAAAAGAACGTGAATTTTGCTAATTCAATTCATAATCAATCGATTTTCAGGTGGAAATTCAGAGGTAATCCAAATTTATAATAAATATAATGTGCCTAAGCTAAATATACACATATGTACCAAATTTTATGTTTCTAGCTCTTAAAGTTCCTGAGATTGACCTATTTAAATAGACGGATTTTGATTACTCATTAACTTTTGATGCTGAACCAGAATATATGTATTGTCATACAATGGATATCTGGTATTCCATCGTACATTACCAATGGGGACATTCAAAAACATCTTAAGATCTATGGTAGATGATGTACTCCAAGTTTCATATGTCCGCCAAACGCGGACTGAAACGATGTCATCCGTTCAACCTCCCAAACAGAGTTCTTTTCGTGAAAATCTTGTTTGATTTGAAAGTTGTATAACTTTTGTTTTTATCAAACGATATTTATGAAATTTTCAGGAAACTTTCAGAAAACACATATTTATATAGTTAAATGTAATTTACTTTGATAAGACTTTAATAGGTGAAAAAGGAAAGACTCTTTTTGAAGAAAATGCGCCTCATTTACGATATTTCCTTCTGATATCTATAGTTGGACTGCTAAATTGACCATATGAGTGAATTTTCTGCAATTTTTACATAATAACTTCTAATAACTTCTAGTTGTCTGAACTTTCTGAAATTTATAGTATATTTTCATGTCACACTCAGAAATGTACAACTCTAAATTCGAATATTTATGCTAAGAAATTGAATATTTAGAAACAATTGTTAAATTGTTGAAAGATTATTTTAGGAGAAAGAAATCTATATAATAGATAATAGAAGTATAATAGAAATCTTTATAATAGACAAAAATTGTAGGGTTTATATACGATATTCCGCATATACCGTCACTATAGACCGGACATGAAGGGTTATATCAATGGATACCATGGGTACTATCGATCAGCCTGCCTTAGGAAAGATTTTCAGTTCCTGTCAAGTGGCTTGGACAAATCACAGAAGCCAACGCTTAGTAAGGGTATCAAAAACGGAATACCTTCGGAACAACAATAAAAGTGGAGCAATCCATGACGTCTTCATTTGCCCAACTCTACCGAAAAGAGCTCAACAAACAACCCATCAAACATCGGCCAATTCGAGCATCAAACAATTCTTCGGCTCACTCCGCCCGCCCCGCACGCCCCGAACACTCCACGAACACTCCTTAACAACTCCTAACTCATCTCATTTGTTGCCAAAGAAATGCCTGCTAATCATCGTACAATGAAATAAATTACAAACATTGTTCGGGTCTCTTCTGTTCATAGCCCATGGGCTGATCACGTCTCAGAGATCTGAGTCTCTGAACTACTTGGAGCTGTCCGAAGCCCCCTCTGTGGACTACCCTTTCGGTCAGCTGCCCTTTCCCTTTACTGACCCGCTGTGAAAATTGAAAAGCGCTCCGAAAGTAAATAGAAAACGCAGCGGCGCAAAGATTAACACCAACTTTCCGAACCCAAAGCCCCCTCCCAAAGACCAGTCCTAACCGAAACCAGACCAAAAACCCGACCAAATCGAGCCAAAAGAGTGTGAATAAATTAAGGCATCAAAGATCATAATGCATAATACGATCGGCCGCGATAAACACTTTGATTAGCAATCTCCGATGCTATATAGCCGTCCCTTTCGCACACTATATCTCCATCTCTTTCGGTTCGTGGCAACTCCCGCTGCGAAATTGAAATGGAAGCGGCAGCAAAACGAGCTGACAAATGCTGCCGGCTGGCACAACGCACACATACCCTGTAGAGGTGTAGAACTATCTATATTCGACGATAGTAAATTTTGAACCATCGATAGTGTCGATAGCGCCATCGATAGTCGTTGATACTAACGCGCGACATGATAAAAACTTTTATTATAACTTAAACAGCTGCCGGCTGGCACAACGCACACATACCCTGTAGAGGTGGCGAACTATCGATAGTGGGCGCCATCGTTATTCGACGATAGTAAATTTTGAACCATCGATAGTCGTCGATACTATTGCGCGACATAATAAAATTTTTTTTTTGAGAAAACCAGAAAACTTTTGTTTATTTTAACCAAAAGTTTTGGTTTATATATAAAAAAAGTATTAGCATTATCTTCCTTGAGCCGGGCTCGCCTCTCCGAAAAAATTTGGCTCCCCTGAATGTTCTTTCCGATTCTACGGACGTAGCGGGAATTGCAAAAGAGTCTTTTTATTGAAGGAAACTCCGTTTCATTCACCCGATATAAAAGTAATATATTTAATTTTATAGAACCTATAGTTCGTTTTTTAGGCATACTTTGATCCATAACAGAGGGTCGATATCCTGACTGGCAATTGCCCTCTTCAGATATTGCCTTTTAGTTACAATTGCAACTACGCGAACTATCGATAGTTGTTGGGCTACTATCGAACGTGTCGGCTGCTATCGATGGTGGCTCGATAGTGCCCAACCATCGATAGTGCCATTGATTGTTCTACACCTCTAATACCCTGTAGTTGGGCTTTATATATAGCTAGCCCCTTGTGCAATTTACAGGGTATCTGTGTAGCTTGGCAGGCATTTGTTGGCCTGAAGAGAGCGGCAAAACACCAAAATGCCCATAATTATGACAATCAGTTGTTATCGTTGTTATTGTTGTTGTTGTTGCCTCTTGGTGTTGTTGTTGTTGTTGTCTGTTTATGATGAAGCGTTAATCCGCATTGTTGTTGTTGCCTGTTGTTCAGTTGTTCAGTTGTTGTTGTTGTTGTTGTTGTTGTTGGCTTAAGAATCTGTTACAGAAAACCTAAAAGCGTCGCTTTAATAACTTTATTGATTTCGATTAAGCGCTATAACGTAGGGTGCACGGCGACCGGACGATAGGGTATATGCACTATCAAGTGCGGTTCGTACACTATGATATTTCGGGAGAGTCCAAATTACTCCTATATGAAGTTTTTTTCTGAAACCCTGAGATCTTGAGCATCAAATGCCCCTGTTAGTTTTTTAAGTATCAAAACTCTACGAAAAGTAAACCGATTTTCGTCGGGAATATCTTAACATTAACTTTTTTTATATATGGCCTTAACAACCCTATCGGGTCAAAGCCTGTAGCACTATTTTTATACCCTGATCCCATTTGAAAAATGGGAAGAACGGTATAATAGTTTTGTTGGAATGTGTGTAACAGGCAGAAGGAGGTGTGGCAGAACCTATAAAGTATATATACCCTTGATCAGCATCCATAGCCGAGTCGATATAGCCTCATCCGTCCGTCCGTCTGTCCGTCTGTATGAACGCGCCGATCTCGGAAACTGCAAAAGCTACAGATTTCAAACTTGGCATGAAGATTCATACGCAGTAAGAGTTTGTTTCAAATTTCGGATGCCACACCCCCTTCGGCCGATAATCGATAAAAACTATTTTCGATAAGATGACCATAACTTTGGCATTTCGAGAGCAAACGGATATAGGATATGGGATATTGAAGTCAGGCCATACCAGACAGGAGATAGAAAAGGAGTTATGAGATAGAAAATGAGTTATAAGATAGGATGTATGATGTAGGATGTAGAACATAGGATATATATCCTGGGAGATAGCATTATATACGGCTTATTCAACCACGATTAAAGGTTTGAATTTAAAAAAAAAAATACCTGAGAATGAGTAGCACTACAGGGTCATGCACTCCCGACATGAGTGGGGCTCGAACCCACGACCTCTTGGTATGCACAGCGGCCGGCTAGCCACTGCACTACCAAGGCCCCACCGATGGAAGTGGGATATGTGTTAATGATAAACGACTATATAAATTTCCACTGACAGTTTTCCGACTGAAAGTTTGATGAAAATTTGAAAGTCGAGCACTCTCTACTGCAGCACTCTATCTTGTTCTTTATTTCTGCTTCTTTATTTCTTTTAGTTCTCTGAAGTTCTCTGAAATCGTAAAGCCATTTGTCCCAAACGCTCTTCGATGGAGCTTCAATTCTCCCAAGTCTGTCAGAACTGGACCGAATTTAGGGACTTTGGATTTTTATAAATTTAGATTTTCGCGATATTCGATTTTTGTAATAAATAAAACACAGGATCAATGCGACAACTCGACCGATTTTATTCCGTTATAACTTCAAAAGATCGTATTCTGATTGTGAACCATTTTTTTCAACTTTTTCATAATTTTTCTGAAATCTTGAAATCTTTTGTATTGCTTGCAGACTTTGAACTAACTTCGTCAAAATTCCACCGATTTGAGTTTGGAATATTTTACAAATTTACAAATTTTCAATATATTACTTTTGTAATAATTTTAGAGATATTTAAGATCTTGTTCGATTTTGAGTTGTTTTTATAAACAAAAGTTATTAACAGATTTTGAACTATTATAGCTATATCAAAACTGATCGGATTTTGATGCGGAATAGCTTAAAATATTTGCGTGCATATAGATATTGATTCTACGTACGATCACGGATGGGTTTTTAATGATATATTGAAATTTTCTTAATTGGCAGTAAAAGCTATGAGCTGGATTCGGGCCAAGTGGACAAACTGAGTCGACTTAGCCGACTTTAGATGCGCTTCCTGGGAGAGTGTGTTAACCTAATGCCTTGTATAGGCAATAAACAACAATTCATGAACAATGCCAGTCAAAGAACAGCAACAACAACACAAATATCTCTTTTCAGCCTCAATGAGAACCCATTTACAATGGGTCTCTCTGCAGACACGAAATGTTTGTTCGGGATCCGTAAAATTACGATCCAAAGCAGAGTTTGGTCAGTTTGCGGCTCGGCTTAAGCAGGCAGTGTCCAGTTGAGGATGAGAGTGCAAAAGAGAGGGAAAAGGAGAAAAAAGATATAATATTTAATGAAAAACGTGTGAAGAATAGTTAAAAGCGACCAATTTGATTTGCATCGAAAAGTAATTGAGACACAAAAGTTATGGACGACGCGACGGGGGCACACGACCACAAAACAACACAGAAATCTACAAGAAGGTGGGCTCGAGGGGGCTCGAGGGGGTTCGAGGGGTAGTCCGAAAAAATCACTAAAGACAAGCAAGAAAGGATTATCTTCGGCGCGCCGAAGATTTCATACTCTTTTCGAAGATAGCGCGAACTTTCTGTTTGATACGTTAGAAAACATGAGAAATATGGGCAAAACCTATATGATATAGAAATCTGATCCCTATGAAATTTGGTGGAGCCGTAGATAATAACGAGTCTTGGTAGTATATAAGCTTTCATTCCCACAAGTTGGAAAAAATGGAAAATATGGGCAAAACCGATTTATTTTTATAGGGCAGCTATATGATATAGAAATCTGATCCCTATGAAATTTGGTGGAGCGCTAGATAATAACAAATCTTGGTAGTATGTAAGCTTTCATTCCCACAAGTTGGAAAAAATGGAAAATATGGGCAAAACCGATTTTGGTTTATATGACAGCTATATGATATAGTAGACTGATCCTTGTGAAATTTACTCAAGCGGTAGAAAATAACGAATCTTAGTAGTATGTAAGCTTTCAGTCCTATAAGTTGGAGAACATGGAAAATATATGCAAAAACCGACATATCGTTATATCCAGCTATAGCTATATGATATGAATATTCCAATCATAATGAAATTTGACGGAGCGATAGATAACAATAAATCTTAAAAGTATGCCAGATTTCAAGACAATAATTTAAAAAACCTATGAAATATGGTCAAAACTAACATTCTGTTGTTTGGCAGCTATGCAATATAGTAATTCTTTTCTTTTGAAAGTTAAGGAAACGTTCGATTATAAAGAAACTTAATTAAGTGTTTAATTTCAATCGAATATTTTGGAAAACATAGGATATATTGGCAAAACCGTCTCGATTTATGGTTATATGGCAGTTATATGATATAGTAGTTTGATTATTTTGTAGAGCCCTATAATAGATAGAATCTTGGAAAATCTTGTAAGCTTTCAGTCGTGTATGTTGGAAAACATGGGAAATATGGGCAAAACCGAATTGTGGTTATATGGCTGCTATATGCTATGGAAGTCCGTTGAAATTTGATGGAACGGTAGATAATAACGAATCTTGAAAGTATGTGAATTTTCAGTTCAATACGTTAACAAACATGGGAAATATGGGTAAAACCGAATTTTGGTTATATGGGAACTATATGATATAGTAGTCCGATGATTATGAAATCTGGTGGCGAGGTAGATAATAACGAATCTGTGGAAGTGTGCGTTAAAAAGTTTGGGAAATTTGGGCAAACCCGATTTGTGGTTATGTGGCAGCTATATGATATAGTGGGTAGATGGAGCCTTTGCTCGTCGAGTGGATAGCGCACTGTCCCGCCAAACAAGAGGTGCGAGGTTCGAGTCCCGCTCATACCTTTTGGCATGACCCTCCTAGAAAAACTAGGTTGTGGCGTAGGATTTGAAATCCATCCACATAAAAAAGTTCTTCAGTGAAGGAAGCAGAAATTGAGGAAAATAATGCTTCGGATTTTGACCAGAAAGGGTTGTAGTGGCCATATAATAATAATGATATAGTGATCTGATCCGACCGGTTTCGACAAATCCGGCTATGTGCCAAGTTTCATTAGGATAGCTTCAGAACTGATTTACTAGTCGGGCGGACGGACAGACGGCTGACCGGAAAGACGGAAGAACAGTCAGACGGACGTATAGGCGGATTCTTTTTGTCCTTTTGTTCTCTACGACGGGGCTATACGACGTTTCCTCAAATGCATTACATACTTTGTTACAAAGTGAATATACTATAATCTTCGAAAAGAGTATAAAAACTGAAATCTACAAACAGGTGGTACACGGGGGACTCTAGGGGGGGTGTAAACTAAAGAAAAGAAGCTGAAGAAAATCTGAACAAATCTTTCAAATCATCCACAATTATTAAAATACATAAACGTAATAATCATATCAACAGGGCCACAAAAGAGCCTCGGGAGTCGGGAGTCGGGAGTTTGGAGTGTGGAGCTTATAGCAGGGGTCTCTAGAGTGCCAGGAAGGGGGGGGGGGGTGAGGGGCATCATTAACAGCATGCAGCAACAACAATCCAAAGCGCGAACACTGAAAAATTAATAAGCAATAAAATTGCCATGAAATGAACTCTACAAATTCCCATGAAAGCGCGCGGCCGCAGTCGACGTCGACGTCGACGTCACGCTGTGTGGCAGCAACAGCGGCAACAACAACAACAACAGTTGCCACAACAACAACAACAACCAGTTAAACTTATCGCGCTTTAAAGTTTAAACGTTTAATTTGCGGCAAGTTTGTGTTGTTGTTGTTGTTTTTTTAGCTAAAATTCAATTGACAACATTTTGTGGCATGCAACATCTCACTCTCTGCCTCTCACTCTCTGCCTCTCTCTCTCTCTCTCTCTTTGCCAATTTCGTGTCATTTGGCAATTTTTAGCTGCATTTTTAGCCATTCGCTGCCAGCGCTGCTTCCATAAATTCCCTCATATGGCCTATAATTTCCCAATCTATCAATCTCTTGCCATAAATCGGTCTTATAAAGCCTATTTCGTCTTTAACTCCTCGTTTTCTTGTCGATTTTTACAACTTTCAATTCATATTTTCCTTTTATGAACTGTTCGATGTTTTGTTTCGCCTGCCATTAATTTTTACTATATATCTTTATATATATCCATATATCTATATCGGTTCCATAATATTTTTTATTGGCAAATTTTAAGACTTATTTGTTGCCCCATTAAATGACATTTAAATGGTCTTTTATTGATTGACAATTTCATGCGCACATTTCGAGGACAAAAACCCATTAGATAAAGTAGGTGTGGGGGGCGACAGGGGGTCTGACCGGGGGTTTGACCGATTTCCCAGTTTGGACACGGTCGAAGGGGAAAAATGCTGAGCTAAAGCCATTAACTAAGGCAAATAGCTTACAAATTTCCAGCTGAAAAGCGACTTGATTAGAGGATAAGTTCCGAATTCAATGGGGAAATTCTTCAAAAACTATGAAAACTTTTGGTTATCTTTGGGGCGTAAGTTTAGAGCTCCTTGAGATAAAGTTATAGGTTTTACGAGGCTGGAAAACAGAAAAAACTGGATGTCTAAGCTAAGTCCCTGAAAACATGAAAAGAAATTTGTTCCAAAACAGATATAGTTATATTTAGTGGAATTAATTTAGTGTTATCTCTAGCATAGTTAAGCTGTTAGATGACATAATAAATTTACACCTTTGGCCTTTTTAGCCGGTTCCCGGCAACAACCTAATCCGATTGTTCTGAAATTTTTGGGATACCTTCACGACATAATCATATACATATAATCCCAATTTCAAATCAATATATCTCGATATAGCAGTGTTTAGCGCACTGTCCTGCTAAACAAGAACATAACCCGTGCATTCATAACTCTAAAACACGTCTCTCAATGAATGCCTTCGAGTATTACGTAAACTAACTCTTGGGGCCTCGGTGGTCCAGTGTTTAGCGCCCTGTCCCGCCAAACAAGAGGTGCGAGGTTCGAGTCCCGCTCATACCTTTAGGCATGAGCCTCCTAGAAAAACTAGGTTGTGGCGTAGGATTTGAAATCCACCCACATAAAAATGTTCTTCAGTGAAGGAACCAGAAATAGAGGAAAAAAGAGCTTCAGGTTTTGACCCGAAAGGGTTGTTATGGCCATATAATAATAATAACTCTTGGAACCAAATAGAGAACTACAAGCAAAGCTCCAACTCAAATCTCGCGAGTCGGGAGACAAAGGAGTATATGGAAGCGTGTATCACTCAGTTCTTGAGATGACCCTCATGTTCCCCTGATCTAAACCCCATTGAGAACTTATCGAGGATCATGGTATGCTATAATTATAAAGACAATAGGAAAATTGGTAATGCTAGAGAGCATATAGGTGTTACAGAAGCTGAGTGAGCGGCATTAGAAGAATTGCTCAATAATTTGAATTATGGAAAACCACAATTCTATTAGAAGAGGATTCGGAATGAAAGGTATAAAATTTCCGCAACTTTAAAATTCTTATTTAAGCAACTATTATTTCCCATTTAGATATAAATTTATTCTTTTCTGTAGAAGCTATCATATAGCGTAATTCCTAAGTTTTTGAAGCTATTCTATTGAAATTTTCGACATTTCTTAGATTTCCTAAAGATCAGTCCAGTAACTCGCAAGTTATGCACGATATAAGCTATTCTGCTCTTCTTCTTCGAACGTAACTGGCGCAATCTTGGTAGTCCGTCGGAGGATCAAATCACCATATTTTGTATGGTTTCGATGTTTATTTATAAATTCTCCTGATTCAAATATATGTATATAAATTCCGCCTTAGCTTCGAGAAGCGTATGAAATCTTTGGTGACCCGAAGATAATTTCTGAAGATTATAATTTCTGCTAGTTTCGACATGAATTTGCAATTTTTCTCCCAGGAAAACTAGGTTGTGGCGTAGGATTTGAAAAAGAAAAAAGAAATTGAGTAAAATAGTGCTTCATGCATTGACCCTAAAGGATTGTGAATTCTTCTAAACTCTTGGGGCCTCGGTGGACCAATGTATAGCACACTGTCCCGCGAAACAAGAGGTGTGGGTTCGAGTCCCGCTCATGTCGATAGGCATGACCCTCCTCGAAAAACTAGGTTGTGGCGTAGGACTTGAAATCCACCCAATGAAGAAAGCAGAAATTAAGCAAAATAGTGATTTATGCTTTGACCCTAAAGAGTTGTTATGCCTTCTAAGCGTTTCGGTACTGAAAACCCATAACTTGCCCATAAAGTCTTACTTTTCTATGTTTTTTTGGAACCTTACAAATGTTATCGATCGACAATAGCCTAGTTATCGATAACAATCTTAAACTTACCATCGAACAATTGGGAATCCTTCGGACTACAAATTATGCTCCCCAAATCAAAAATAAAAACTCCATTTGATTTTTTTCTTTTGCATAAATTTTTTATTTTATTTATTTTTTATGATTTTTTTGTTTTGTTTTGTGTTTTTCTTTTTTAGTTTTTGTTGTTGGACAATATGTTGCTTCTGTTGTTGTTGTTTTGTATTTCTTTTTTTGTTTATTTTATAATAATCTTTTGCTGTTTTCCTTCCTTCTTTCTTCATATGTATTCGCTTTATATATATATATATATATTTATATATGTATTTTATATATGTACGCCTAACATTTGATCGGTTCAAAAAAAAAAATTCGCTTAAATTCTGTTAAGTTGATTTTTTCTGCAGTTTTCTGTTGGTTTTTCTTGTCTTTTATTCTTTTATCTCTTTTATTTTTCTTCTTCTTCGTTTTTTTGCTAGTTTAAATTACATTTTTACAGGCAAACACACACACACACACACTCACACACACACACACACACGCGCAACACACACACTGCAAAAAAAACCTTATTCTAGAGTTTTTTTTTATAGATTTATCGTAATTTTTACCATAAAAAAAAATTAATAAAATTAATTAAAATTCAGCTTAAAATCTTATTTTGAGAAAAAAAAATGGGTATTACGTAGCTAGGTTTAGTCTCTCTTGGAACAAAATCAAAAAAAAAAAAAAACACTGGAATAAATTAGATCACTTAGCCATATTTTGTTCTTAAGTAAGCTCGGAGCTATGTCAACTATAGAGAGAGAGAGAGAGAGGGGGAGGAAGATAGCGTCAGGGGGAGGGGGAGGGGAGTGTCAGGGGGGGGGGCAGAGAGTACAAGTGTAAAGGTATAAACTGCGGCTGGCCGTAGCTTTCAAAACTCTTTTCGAAGTTGGTTTACAAGCAGAGGTAAGTTTTAACCTGGCATAAATACCATATATATAGCTCGATTAATCGGAAATTTGGTGTATGGCTAAAAAATGTCTGTATTTAAGTGTATAACAAATTTCAAAAGTTTAGCTCAAAAAACATAGCAGTTATGAACCAAAACAAATTTCCATGCTATGACTGTTATATGATATATTGACCACTTCCTACGCACTTCCAAGCGCAAAAACTGCAGAACAGACCTTAAAAAGCACAGACAACCACGACTTTATAAACATTTCTTTTCACCCCAAAACTTCCCCAACTTCTAAGGGTTCTACAAGACCTCGAAAAGAGTTCGTAAACCCCTATGGAAAGCAGGAACAAACCCCACAAAGAAAAGTAAGCAAAACTGAGCAATGGAAAACAACAATAAAAGAAACACATTTAGGAACTCAAATGGAAAAAACATGAGGAAAATTTCCCAAAGCCGGGGAAATTATGAAAAACGTCCTAGGAGAACTCAGCTGAGGCGCAGCCAGTCTACTTGGAGCGCCAGTGGCCGCCGTGGGTTGCCTCACGTGTTGTTGAAGAGCAGCGATTCGATGCTGAAGGGATTGCTCCGGCGCATGCTGATGGGCGACGTCTGGTGCACCAGATTGGCCGCGGCTGCCACCGCGGCGGCTGTGGCTGAGGCCGCCGCTGCGGCGCTATGATGATGCTGGGTGCTCTGCAGGTTCAGTTGATGGAAGGCCTTGGCGGGAAAGAGCAGTGATTTGGGTGACGCCGCCGGCTCCTGGGCGCCGGACGACAAGTCACGCTCATCGGACGCATCGCAAGCATCGTTTGGTTCGCCATGCAGCGAGTAGGCGCCACCTGCTCCTCCGCCTCCTCCTCCAGCGCCCCCACCGCCGGCAGCGTTGCCATTGTGTAGTGTTGGTGGTGCCGCCGTGGAACTGGGACTGCCCAAGCTGCCGCCACCGCCTATATAACTGCCGGCCCGAGAGCTATCGCCATCGGCATCGAGCCCGGCACCGCAATGGGCCAGCCCGTGATGGCCAGCACCCAGACGCGGTGGACTCACCGCATCGCTGTCCAGCTCATCGTCGCTATCGGTGCCGCCAACCACATCGATCTGTATGCCATCATCCTCGAGATCCGAATCGGAGAAGGTGCCATTTGCCTTATGCTGTGATATGTACTCGGCCTTGAGGGCCTCCAGGTCCACGGTGATGCCCTTGGCCTGCAGCTTGCGCGCTTGTCTATCGATGGCCTTGGCCAACTTCTTGCGTCGACGCGCTCTACAAGAAGAAGAGGAAGCAGAAGCAGAAATACCCCCAAGATTAGTTCCATTATGCCCCCAAGTCTCCTCTCAAGGCCTCTACTTACCGCTCCTTGGCCTTCAGCTCGTTGGGAGGAATCGGTTCGCCGCTGCAGGTTTGTGGCTGGGCATTGTGTGCCGGTCGACCAGGTCCTTTTTTGGTATGCTCGCGCTTACGCACCTTGGCTCTTCGGTTCTGGAACCATACCTATCTGGAACAAAGCGTATAATCTCAGCAAAGGTGCACGCTGCTCTCCCAGTACTATGTACAATCGTTTCCGGGTCTTTCGATTCGTTTGGGGATTCGTTTTGGGAATTGAAACTGAACTCACCGCAACACGTGATTCCTTGAGGTCCAGACGCATGGCCAGCGCTTCGCGCATAAATATATCCGGATAGTGGCTGGCCGAGAAGGCGCGTTCCAGTTCCTCCAGCTGCCATGAATTGAAATTCGTACGGGAACGCCGTCGCTTGGCGGCGCTACTGTCATCATCCCCATCACCGGGAAAACCTGTGGATGATACAAACATTCGTTTGGGGTTTATGAAAACTGATTGCGATTGAAAGAGAGAAAAAAGATAGAGAACTCTACTACGATATACCCCCCAGAACCAAGTGATGATGCTCCACGTGGCTGTTTCAAGTGATTTCTTTCCTTTTCTGATTATCCAATCTTTATGAAATTTTTAGGATCAGTTAAGAGCTTAATTTTAAACATATAAACTAAATTTCTAATCTTAAATATAAGATTTACGCCTGTTATTAGGACTTTTCGATATGTGTTTGAAGCAGTTTTGGCATCATTATGAAATCTTTTGGATTTGCTCGGAATTGAATTTTAAATATTCCAAATAAATTTTAAGTGAGAAATCTAATAATTACACTAGTATTTAACGACTTTTTAGCTATGACAAACATCAAAAATTTGAAAATTTTGTATAGAAGTAATACTTTTTTCGCTCGTACATTTTAGCAAATATAGAGAACTTTTGGAGATTAGTTGACAGCTAAATTTGGAATATGTCAACAAAATTTCAAATCCAAA
Source organism: Phorticella flavipennis (assembly GCA_037040045.1). Taxonomy (NCBI): domain Eukaryota; kingdom Metazoa; phylum Arthropoda; class Insecta; order Diptera; family Drosophilidae; genus Phorticella; species Phorticella flavipennis. The sequence goes on along the minus strand of JBANCY010000488.1, from coordinate 15,273 downwards.
TTTGAAAAATTGCGCCTATTATTTACATTTTTCAATTTATCGTTCAGGCCGTTTTGGCATGAAAATTTTGATAATAAAACAGTTTCCGCTCGAAAAGCTTAGCAAATAGCGGAATGAGTCGAAATTATACTCTAAGTTTTTTGGTAAATTTTGATAAGATTTGAAGTGATATAATTTGCAGCGTTAATTGTTAGCCGATCATAATGAAATTTTCAGGAAGTTTCTTTAGATTATCTTACACAAAACTCATTTGATTATAGCAACAAATTGAATTACTTCAATCATATGTAGAAGCCGGGAAAGATATAAGAGTTATTTGTATGGCAATTCCCCAAGATATATAATTAAATGTGTGCCCTTTTTTACACCGAATTTAGTGTGTCTAGGAAAGTTAATAGTGGATCTAATACATATATAATCGCATTCCAGGGGAGTTAAAAAACCTATCAAAATTTAGGGCAAGTAAATTCTGAAAATCAATTTGAAGGCCTTAGCTCTTGAAATTCCTGGGATTTTCACTTCAATCAAAATATGTTTTTTGTGGGCGTGGCTTGCACGATTTGATATAAACTTGACTTATAGGTTATACACGGATCCACATACCAAATTTGATATATGTAGCTCTTATAGCCTATGCGTAAAGCGTGTTTATACTCAGGGACGAACATATTCCTCTGGACCTATAACTAGTTGTAGCATAAATTCCAACCTAACTATTATAGCCCACATGCCTCATTCCGAATGGGTTCAGCTTATTAAAACTAACAAAGGGAATTGAGATTTCCCCGGAGAAGGCCCCAAAACGCTTTGCAAGCCCTAATTAAGTGTTGGAAAATTATTTAAATTAAGTTCTGCCGTCGGTCGGTCGGTCGGGTATTTCGGACCAGAAATACGAAAACACAGAATATTCATTCGAATGCATAAATATTCATAATCATATATTTCAATTATACACCCGGATTCGGATCCGGGGGGCCCCACATGAGCCACACTTTGCCCCTGCTCCAGTTTTGAGAGCCAGAAACCAGTCCCATTACCACTTCCCCGCCCAGAACTGCCCCGGACTGGTCCAGTCCTGCCCCGTGCTGCCCTTGCGGCACATCCTGCATGCAGCTTCCCGTGTGCCCCCCGTCGGCAGACACAAAAAACCCAAACAATTTAATTATCTTTCTATGTTTCTCCCCCCGCCCGACCGAAAAAATGGAACTCCATTCGATTCGGCATAGTTTTCCATATATATTTTATATGTCTATATTTTATGGTATATATAACAAAGGGGGCGTGGCACATGTGGCAGACGGTTCGAAATGCATGCAAAAGCCTGGCAATTTATCAAATTAACTGCGATCGTTGCAAAGAAATTGGCCAAAAGCCGACAAAAACCCAAAAGGTGTTGGCTTTGGGGGCACCTTTCGAACAGCGCGGGCCAAGTGAATAGCTACAGTGAATGAATGACTGAATAGTAGAATGAATATATCGATACAATCCTTAGGAAAAAAAGTAAGGAAACTGTCCTGGGAGTAGGTGAACTTTCAGTCAAATAAGTTTGAAAACATGAGAAATATGGGCATAACCGATTTCAGCTATATGATATAGATATTTGATTCCTATGAAATTTGGTGGAACGGTAGATAATATCGAATCTTGGGATCATGTGACCTTTGAGTTCAATACGTTGGAAAACATGGTAAATATGAGCAAAACCGATTTATGGTATTATGGCATATTATTATTCGTATTAGTCTTCATATTGATATTCACATTCACATTCATATTCATATATTCGTAGTCATATTCATATTTATACTCACATTCACATTCATGCTCACATTCATTCTCATATTCATACTCATTTTCATACTCATATTCATATTTATACTCATACTCATATTCATATTCATACTAACATTCACTCTCACATTCATACTTATTTTCATACTCATATTCATACTCACATTCATACTCATATTTATACTCATACTCATATTCATATTCATGCTCATATTCATATTCGTATTCACGTTCATACTGATGTTCATACTCATAATTATACTCATGTTCATACTAATATTCATACTCATACTCATACTCATACTCATACTCATATTCATATTCATTTTCACATTCAAACTCATATTCATACTCACATTCATATTCATATCTATACTCATACTCATACTCATTTTCATATTCATATTCATATTTATACTCATACTCATATTCATAGTCATACTAACATTCATTCTCACATTCATACTCATTTTCATACTTATATTCATACTCACATTCATACTCATATTTATACTCATGCTCATATTCATGCTTATACTGATATTCATATTCATACTCATTTTGATACTCATATTCATATTCATATTCAATCAGTTTTTGTTTCAAAAATTCCTCTGATTATTGTCCTTAAACGGGCTTAAGTGAATGTATTCATTCAGCGCTGCTTAAACACATATTGAATAATGAATCGTTATGAATACACTCATTAAATATCATCAACTAAATTTGTGTCTAATATGATTATTATTCATGAACAAACAATGAATACACTCAAAGCATTTACAACCACTTTGTTAACATATCCTTTGGCCATGGCTAGAGCCTAATGCCCCGTTGTGTTTGGAAGAGGGGGGTGTGGCAGGTGGCAGGTGGCAGGAGGCAGGTAGGCGTGCCACGCCCCTAATAATGGGTTTTGCTGCATTTTAGTTTTAAGTGTATCTAATTATGCGCGCGGCGCTGTAACGTTTGCCGCTCGGCGAAAAGCGACAAAAAACTCGTTTGTTTTAAACGCTGCGGCGACGCGTCGCCCTCAACGGTCAGTTTGGTGTGTGTGCGAGTGTGTGCGAGTGTGTGGGGTGTGTGTGTGTGTGTGTGTGTGTGTTAATAACTCAATAACAACACCAAATACACGGCAATAATAGAGACATTAAAAGCAAAGCGACAAACGGCAAACGGCAAAAGGGCGAATTGGCGTTGCCACATTTCAATGATTGTGCGGCGAGCGTGCGCTTGCTTTGTGCTTTGTGGAACGGTCTGGCAGGCACACAAAGTGCATTCAAATGACTTAATAATAACAGTGAATGTGCGTGTGAGTGCGTTGTGTGAGTGCCATGTGAGTGCCATGTGAATACACCTAGCGCCAGTGGCGTATGCAAAATGAATGCCCCCCGCCGCCGTCGTCGTCGTTCTGGATCGTTTGCAGCTCTATGAATTATTTCCAGTTGGTTCAATTACTTTTTACCCGCGGCTCATGCAAATGGAAATTGTTCCTATAAATAAATTATGGCAACGCCTCGTTGATGGTTGGCAATATATTTCGCATTAGTTGGCAATGCAATGCAATAATCCCGAGCTGTAACTAAGTCGGAAAACTCAATGGAGAAAAACAAGGAAACAAAATCAACTAGTTTTTAGTTCCTCATGAAGTCAAGGCACCTTTTGGTGCCTATCGGTTCACAGCCTGAAGCACTTTTTTCACTTCATTTTCAACTTCCTTTACTGGAGATCCTACGCCAAATCCTACGCCACACGTAGTGGAACTCGAACCCACACCTCTTGTTTCGCTATCCACTGGTCCACTGAGGCCCTTTTGGGCTTATGGCAAGTGTACATTTTGGAACTTTTAAGATCTTATCTTATATAATGAGTTGGAAATCAAGCTAAAACGACTGGAACTTTTTGGATTTGTTTGGAACTGAATTAAAATTTAGCTTGCCGTATGGGAAATCGTTAGTATATGATATAGAATATATAGTTGAAAACAATTTGAATTATATTTCAAATTTCATATGATTTTTTACTCAGAATTTCTCGAAAAAAATAACCTGTTCGTAACTCTGAAGAATCAATATCCAAATTGTAACTATCCAGATATGATATGATACGAACGATTCCATTAGCTAAATGTAGGGATATGGAACTGGAATTTGTATTTCGCCATGGATATATAGCTAAAGCCTTGAAATGCAATATCTGAAATCTGAAGGAAATATTGCCCCCTCCTCGACGTAAATTCCCTCTAATTCTTATCGGTTCCAATATATATGACTGATTGATCTCAGTTTCCATTTAAAATAGGTTTAAAGGGTATTTTATAAGAAATATATTGAGTTGTAGGATAAGATCGTATATTGTTAGCTGAAAGAAATTGTTCTCGAAATATTGTTTCATAAATTATCTCTTACGAAGGAGTTTTCTTTCTGTAAGATTGGATATATTGTCGTATTTTGTCTACTACAAAAAGGTTTTCTCTCTCCGACGAACCATTTTTCCTTCCGAAAGATTGAGTTGTTAATTGCCCCCAACGAAAACGCTTTCCTTCTGAAAGATTAGATCGTAGCTTAAATCATTTTTTAAGAGCAGTTTTCTTTCTGGAAGATTGGATCGTATATTATCTCTTACGAAGAGGTTTTCTTTCTAAGGATTTGTTTGGTTATTGCCTCAGATAATAGATTTTCCTTCTGAAAGATTGGATTGAAACTGGAAAACTGTATGTACCTTCGACAAAAGTTTGTTTTTCGTATATTACTGACGACATATACCACCTCAAAGGTGGAAAATGAAATTCTAGTTGATAATACATACAACGAAAAGGGAAGTATGGAATACCAAATCTTCACGTCTTTAAAATTATGGATGGAGTCCATATAGATACAACGGAAAGGGAAGTATGGAATACCAAATCTTCACGTCTTTAAAATTATGGATGGAGTCCATATTTTACGTTTTGTTATAACCCAAAGAACTAGGCTCGTTGTAGCACAATCTAGCTGAAATTTGGTACACAAGCTCTCCATTAGCACCAGCTTGAATAGATATACGAATTGAACCAATGAATTGACTATAGCATAGAGAAATGGACTGTTTGAGCTCCCCCTCTGTAGGTAGTACGTATGGCTACGTCACTGTGCACATAATTCATGTTTTGCCAGCTTTTCGCCTCTTCCCCGCCCCAATCGAGGGGGGTCTATGTGATTTGTGCTGTGGCACAAAATGCAAACGATAATTGAAATTTATTATGATTATTGCGCCCACCGTGTGCCAAGTGCCATGTGCAGCGTGCAGCGTGCAATATGCAACGATAGGTGGCACTTTGCAACATCTCGCCGCACAACCTGACACCTTCGGCGCCCTTGTCCCCCGCCAGCTGGCGCTCTTTTGCAATTTGGCAACGCTGCAGAGCCCAACATAACCTCAAACTCGGAGACTCAAGCTCAGAATATTCAGAGGAAAAAAGTTGCAGAAAAAATCGGAAAGAAAACGAGTTGTGTGCATGCCACAATCACATTCCGTGGCATGTTTTATTTTCGTTTATGGCGCGGCGTCAGTCAAGTCATATAACAGTTATGCACACCCCTAAATCAGCCCTAAACCCCAGATACTAGCCCCCTCCCCCTCCCCCCTCGCTCCGTCTCTCTCCAACCCACTCTTGGCCAACTTAAGCAAGCCACTTAAGTCATAAAAATTAAGGCACAAAAAGAGAGCCCAAAGAAGGAGAGAAAAGGAAACAAAGAAAACGAAACAAATTACACAAAAGGGTAGACCCTTCGCAGGGTGAACCGCCGGGAGGCAACCCGGGGAGGAGTGTGTTAGCTGAAAACTTAATTGCCCCGGCAGGAGCAAATGTTTATGGTCATAACTTGATTCATGCTAATCAAAAGCACGCCAATTGAATTGGCCACCTTCCGCCGAAGGTCTTTCGGACTGCATTCAGTTTTGGGACTTGCATTCATTTCCTGATACAACCGAAACATCGAAACACCGAAACTCCGCCACATCGGGGCTGTTTGTCCGAAATGCTGATTCTTCTTCTTCGTCTTTTTCTGGTTTATGGTTCTGATGGATGTCAGTGCTCGAAGGAGCTTCTCATTCATTTGATTGATTCGTATTGAGTTGGGTAAGGAGAAGTCCACGTAGTAAGGAGAGCACATTTTGTTGGTTGGGTTACTTTGGGGAAGCTTTTGAAGCCTCAGCTTCTAAGTTTCAGCTACGTAGAAAACTCTCTTCTACCATTGATATAAGCCATATTCACTCTTTTGCTGGTTTTTTATCTATAACACCACCTACTTTTTACCACTTATATCCTACCTATTACCTCCTACATCCTACAATTTACCTCCTACTCATTATATTCAACATTCTATAGTCTACCTTGTACCTTTTACATTCTAAGGTCTACCTCTTTCCTTACTACATTTTACCTTCTTCTACTTAGCTCCTAGCTTCTTCCATTTATGTTCAACCTTCTCTCCCACCTTACACCTTCTACTGCCTACCACATATCTTGTATCTCCTGTCTCCTACCTCCTATCTCCAGTCTCTTATGTCCCATTTCTTCTGTCCTACTTCTTACCTTCTACCTTGTACATTCTACAATCCTCTGCGTTCTTTTCTACCTTGTTTCTAGCTTTAACCTTTTGCCTTCTACCATTTAGCTTCTACCTTCTACATTCCACCTTCCATCTTCTACTGCCTACATATATTATGTCTCCTATCTCCCATCCCTTATGACCCATCTCCGATATCTTATCTCCTACATTCCAGCTTTTGGCTTCCACCTTCTTTCTTTCTACATTCTTCCTTCTACACTCCCCCTTCTACAGTCTAACTTCCTCCTTCTATCATTCACCTTCTGCTTTCTACCGCCTACCACATATCTTCAATCATTTATCTCCTGTCTTCTACCTTCTATTTATTACCTCCTATGTCCTCAGTCTTTTATCTTCTACCATCTATCTATTTATTCATATCACCCGCATTCTATCTGCTATATTTTATTTGTCCTATCTCATATATCCTACCACCTACCTTGTACTTCCTATATTCGACCTTCCGCACTCTACTTTTTACCTTCTACACTCTACCGCCTGTCTCCTATATTCAATTTTTAATCATCTCTTCCCTCTCTTTATCTTCTCATATTTTAATCATCCAATCTTTGTATCTCATTATTTTTTCTTCCCCACTTTCTGTCCTTCCATGTTTCAATCTTCTCAACTTTTTATTATCTTGTTGATCTATCTTAAGCTTTATCTTACTCTCTGTTTCTCTTACAACTTATAACTCTTTTTCTTTTAGCAGATGTCCAGTTCTCCTAAGTCTTTTTGATCTGAAGATTTCAGCTTTAGAAATATGCACAACATAAGAGAATTTTCCCCTAAGTCCTCAAAATGTTCACGGTTTCTTCACAAATTAGTAAAAATTTCAACCGGAAGTTTGGGAAAATGTAACAAGCGATGCTTCCGAACAAAAGCTTCTCTCCATCTTCGGCTGGACATCCTCAAATGTTTCTTTATAAGTTTCTTTAATCTATTAATCTTTGAACTGATGTCTTCATATAATTATGAGAGGAGGGCCAATGGCTTAGCCTATGGCTTGACCCAAAAAGCTCATTACAAAACGGAAGTGCTCATAATAGAAAAACAAAAAGAGGCAGAAGAAGTGGAAACAGAAGCAGATAGAGGATGAAAGAAGGAGAAGAAGAAGAAGCAGTAGAAATATATAAACTGAAATGAATTGAATTCGAAATCTATTTGCCAGCCGGGCGATTCATCGGGCGATTCATCGGGCGATTCATCATCTGTCAGCTGCTGTCAGATGGACCTGACGTTGTCGTCTTGAGGCGGAAGTGGCAACAACCTACAACAACTCCTACAACTCATTTCGAGTTCATTAAAATGCAAGAGGCAACAACAACAACAACAACGACAACAACAACAACTGTGGCAAGTTTTAAGCTCAAGAAACAAAATGGCGAACGGTAAAAATCGCATGATAAATGATTTCGATCGTTTTATGACAGTTTCTTCATTTCCGGCATGAAATGAGCTAAAAGGAACACAAAACTGAGGCATGAGGCAAGCCCCCTCACCCCTCCTCGCTCGTCCAACGTATGTGACTGATGGTTCTTGTTTTTTTTGTAACCCCTGCCTACACCCTGTGCCAATGTATGCCGCGATACACCCTGTGCCCAGCTACACCCGTTGCTCGCTGCTGAGTTTTCACCGTTTCGTCGCAAAAAATGATTAATGAGTATTGCCCCCTGCCGCCCCCACGCCTGCAGCGCGGGCCACGCCCATAGCTATTGCGCCCACGTTCGGTGCGTTGTGTCGTCGCCTATCTGCCATCGCCTTGCGCTAATCAAATTGAATCAAATCAAATTAATAATTACATTTTCCAAAAACAAAAACAAAAATCAAAATGGCGACGCAGGAAGTGGGCGCTGTCCCTCCTGCTCCCGCCGGCTCCCCCCAACCACTCTTTGGTGCTTTGGCAATTAATTAAACAGGCTGCCGCTGCTCCGGCTGCTTCTTCTTGCTCTCTGCTAATGTGCGTCCAACTCAAGTGGCAGCAGCAGGCAAAGAAAACACAGCACCTGGGCCACGCCCACTAGAGTGAGATAGTGACAGAGACAGGCAGACAGGCAGGGAGACAGGGAGGGAGATATAGTGCTTGGCCTGCATTGGATATATGCATTATGGCCATAATTACAGCCAACTAGCCATCATTTGTTAATGCTAATTGGCCAATGAGCCGCTGCCGCCCGTTGGGTCTCTGCGCTTTGATCTGCTCCACACTTGGCCAACCAGACGAACAGACGACCAACCGGGCAGCCACTTGGCCTGGCCAACACACAGCCAGCGTGGCAATGCAATTGTCCAAAATGAGAGCTCATCAATTGTGTTAACCGAAAGAGAGAGAGCTCTGAGGAGATCTGGCAAGGCTCTGGAGCTGTAGTAACCACTTCGGAACTAGCAAATGATATGCTCCAGGAAGTTAAGTACAGATCAGTTGTACACAAAGAGTAAAGCAAATATTTAAAGTTCTTCTCAAATATCGAAGAACTCATTCTAAAGGGGGAATAAGAAGGAGTGGGGGCCTCAGTGAACCAGTGGATAGTGAATTGTGCCGCCAAACAAGAGGTGCGAGTTCGAGTCCCGCTCATGTCAATAGGCTTGACCCTTCTAGAAAAACTAGGTTCTGGCGTAGGACATAAGATCCACCCACTTAGAAAAAGTTCTTCAGTGAAGGAAGCCGAAATAAAGGAGGAAATAGTGCTTCATGCTTTGACCCGATATGATTGTTATGGCCATATTTTATCAATATGAAGAGATTCATATCAATTCTTGAAGAGATTTGTTCTCCTTCCACTCGTCATTCAACAAAGATATGTCCAACCGTCTGTCTATAAGACCGCATAACAGTCCACCCGTCTATGTATATGTCTGTCTACCGGTCTCTTTATCTATTGTATATGTCTCTTTATATATATTCATCTGTCTGACTGGAAGTATTATCTTTGGCATCTTATTACTCTTTTCAAAGTTACAGCGCCCAAAATTTTAATACAATTTTTGGATATTGAAAATTTTGCAAAAAATTCTACATAAAATTCTAAATAGATAATGAAAAATTAGAATTAGTAATAGAAGAGAATTCAACGCAGTAGCTTGAAAACAAGGAAGTGACTATATAGCAGTTCTACGATATAGACGTCCAATCCTGCAGAAATTTGGTGTAACGATTCAACTTTGAATGTAATTTTCAATCTAATTTGTTGAAAAACATGGGAAGTATAGGCAAATCCGCATTTTGGTTAGATGGCAACTATGAGACATAGAAGCCCAATCTTTGTGAAATTTGGTACATCTATAGATATTAGTAAATCACGTAAACTTATGTCAATTTTCAATCCAATTCGTTAAAAACATGGCAAATATTGGGAAAACCGACTTTTGGTTATATGATCCGATTCGGCCGGTTTTGACAAATATCAGGCTAAAGTTTCATTACAATAGTTCAAAAACAGTAAGACAGATATGGCTCAATCGATTTCTTTATCCTCCTGACCATTTGGCGGTACCTTTGTCGGGTTCTACGACGCTTCCTTCTATGCATAACAAGCTTTCAGACAAATTAAATATACCATCTTCTTTGAAAAGAGTATAAAACCAAAAAGAAATCCTTAACAGATTCGTGAGACTATATCTTATAGTAAAAATGTAGTATTTATTTTTTTTAGCCTATTCAAGTTTTTGAGGCCATCTATTGCTAGGCTTCTACTTTCCATACTTTTGAATTTATATCCCGACAAATATATTATATCAAGTCAATGAAATTTTATCACTGCATCTTGCGGGAAGATTGCAATTTTTGTCAAAATAATATGCTTCATTCTTTTTAGTTTTGAGAAGAATTCTCATCGGAAAAGCTTTGAATTTTTGGTCAATTCGAAACTTACACAAATACATATCTCATCTATTGAGTATAACGTTTACATATAGACAACTTCTAATAAAAGGTAAACGTGAGGCCTTCGATGGGCTTGAGTATAGCGCAGTGTCAAAGAAGAGTTCGCGGGTTGAAACCCCATTCATGTCGATTAATATCTTCCTAGCCCGATATTCGATCTCATGCACTCTATCGGTATAAACAATATCCTATCCGATCCCATCACAAGGATAAGTTGCATCTACCCAATATAAAGAACCAATACCACAAGTTTTAAGCTCATCGGCGCTGTATATAGACATATACGAATATAGTCTATAGGAATATGAAAAATATATTCCAATGCTTAAAAGACTTTGAATTAAAAGTCAGGAAATTGAAGTCTTAACAAAGAATTATCCAAAGAAGCTTTGGAATGAGGAGACTTAAAACTTGAGTTGATTAAGATCAGTTGTAAACAACAGAGCTCTAAACCCTCTCAGACCCCCATTAAAAAACTAATTTCTTAAATCTTAAAATCTAAAAATAAACTACATAAACTATAGAAACTCTATTCCTAATTCCTAATTTCAGCTCTTTCTGTCACGACCTTGATGAAATATGTTTAAGTGATTAGCTCGTTTAATCGATTAATCGATGAATTCAGTTCAGTTCAGTTCAGTTGAGTTCGGCTCGGTTCGGATCGGTTGGGTCCAATACAATGAAAGTCCACCCTTTGGACGCCCCGTCGAGCGACTTAACAACTTTGTATGCAAAAATCAATCGGATTTTTACATAATAAACGGGGCTTGATTAGCTAAATCAATAAATTCATTTTCTAGGTAGCAAATGTCAAGCGACGGGCGAAAATCAAATCAAAAATATATAAAGAATTATAAACTGACAACAGATCGAATCGAAAAAAAACATTAGGCACAACGCTAATTGAATGAATTAGCATATTGTGAATGCGACTTGGATGGTTCCCTCGGCCCCCCATTTCCTCTGGTCCCCCCTTGGGTTGATAGCGCCTGATAGAGGAAGCCTCGATTCGTAGGCTCACTTCACTCTCCTACGTTGATAGAGTGGCGTTTACGGACCCCGACCTCAACGTGGGTTGCCACAGATTGTGCCATGAACATCATCTCATCATCATCACTGACGCCAGTCCCAAGGAGAGGATGACGTATTTGTTTTCTTTACTGTTTTTTCGGGGTTCATAAAAGATTGCAAAACTTGACTAATGATTTGATGAAAATTCAAGAAAACTTTAGGCAAAGAGTAGAGATTATTTTCGGAAAGCTTTTGCGACTAATAGATGCCTTCCCAAAGATTACCAGAGTGTTTCGTATGGAACTGGGGTTTAGTAATATTTGCCGTCAGATTGAACAATTTGAGTCCATAAGTTGTTATTGACATTAACTTTTTCTCTCATTTCAAAAATCAGCTTATTTAAACTTCAAGTTGTATCTACCAGGGGGAACTGAAAGTTCCAAATATTCCTAAATTTCTAGAAAAACTTAAGAGCTACCATTGTAACCAATCGCTTGAAGAATCAACTTTACTCAAGACTTATTTTTTGGGTCATACTACTTATATTACTCTGAAAAATGTCCAAATCTTTAACTTATATGGTTCAAAATTTCCCTTCTCCATCCGCTGCCTGCCTTGACATAAAATTTGCGCAAATTTGTAAAATCGTATGATTACAGGGTATACAAAATCATACAAATTAAAAATTGATGTCATGGAAATTGCCATATATGATATATGATATGGTATTATTATATTCAATTTGAAACACGCAACAAATTAGTTCAACTTTGCTTCCTATTCTATTGTATTATCATCGGAGGGAGCTCTCAGAGCATTTTGCTCAAATGAACAATGCAAAAGCCACGCCCACTTCAAATCAAAGTTTCTTCAGTTAAAGTCATTTGTATATATAATTTATCATATACATTGTTGATCGATTGAGAGTTACTACTAGAAACTAGATCTTGACATGTTCAAATTAACATAGATTAATTGATTGTAGTTCACATTAAATCATCTCGGGTTTATTCTAAATTTTACGATTGAAAACATAATCTGATATTTTCAGCTTCCTGAGATTATGTAAATTTCAAAAGTATTGATGAACTCGATAATAATTCAGCAATTCTTTAATGTTTGGAGTACTTCAGTCTATAAGTATTGAAAGTTTCCCTAAACCTTTTTGAATTTTAAAGGAATTGAGGAATGATATAAAAATTGTGGATTTTTTGAAAAATTTTGTAAGAATGATACATATTATAAGAGTTGTTGATTTCATGAGAATTTCTGTATTCTACAAGAATCTATATGGTCAAAGAATTCATTAAGAATTAATGAATTTTATAAAAATTGATGCTTCTACAAAAAGTTACTTTCTTTCATTAAAAACTCCATGAGATTTAGTAAATTTGAAAAGAATTGATAAAGTCGATAAGAATGACGAAATTCTTTGATTCTTTGAGAAAGATTCTAGAACAATTCTACAGGAATTGAAGACAGATATAATTATTGATTGAATGGTAGGCAGTTAGAAGAATTGTTTGGATTCCACATGGAGAATTTATGTATTCGGGCTGCATAAACATAAGATACCATTATAAGAAAAACTTTGAATATTGAGATTCCTGAAAAATCAATAAATCCTACAAACAATTATGTCCAAAGTTAAAAAACTCTCTGATATTTGGTAAATTTCAAAAGTATTAATGCCGAAATTCTTTAATGATCTACTATTATATACGAATTGAAAGATTCGAATTTCATAGGAGTTGCAAAATGATATAAGAATGATCAATTATATAAGAAATTCAGCAAAATATTTATCATAGATATATGAATATATCATTGGAATTCCCAAGATTTGATGAATCGGACAGTATAAACCTCAGATTTCAGTTGACGAATTCAGGAAATGAATTAAAATAGAGGTTCTCTAAGAATTAATAAATTTTATATAAAATTTGGTAAGAAAATTTCTAAAACTAAACTTAGTTGAATATTGAAATCTTTCAAGAATCCATAAGTTTTGTAAGAATTGATTGTACAAAATGTTATGAGGGAATTTGAAAACTGCCCAATTGGGAAACTTTTCAAAAATGTATAAATACTATCAAAATTTGGACTTTGAAAAGAAATTTTATAATATCAAATTCTATAATATTCAGGAATTGGCACAATATTGGGATAAGCAATAGCAATCTCTTATACAGTCAAACTTCTCTATAGTGAACTTCTATACAATGAAGCTCTCCCTATTGATTCGTTCCAATTTCATTGTATATAAATGTAATTTCTGTATAATGAAGTTTCTATATAATTAAGTGATTTTCTGGTCCCGTCTAGATTCATTAAAGGGAAGTTCGCCTGTATTATATGGATATTGGTAATATCTAAAAGAATCGAATTCATTAAGAAATTCATTCAATTATGATTTTTCTAAAAGTTAAGGACTTCTGTTAGAATTTCATCCAAACATTTGTAAAGCTCTCGAACGACCTTTGGATATATCAGACTAGGCATGCTTATAGATCTTTCCATTATTTCCACTTTTCTGATATGTGAACAACTTTCGACTACATATAGATTCCCTCTCAAGACCCCACTCCCCAGCCCCCCTATGTAATACTGTGTCGCCACACTTACCGCCATCTTCGTTGGATCCCTCACTGGGTGGCCCCGCCGGCGGCAGACTCTGCCGATTGCCAATCATGAGGCGATGCTGTATGGTGGCCACGGTGCTGGCGACGGCGGCGACGGCCGTTGTCTGGGCGGCGCTGACGTTGCGCAAGGCCGCCGCACTGAGACCGGTGAGATTGGCGAAGGCATTGCTGGCATTGACCGCGGCCATTTGGCTGGCCGCCGCCGCGGCAGCGGCTGTGGTGGGATGTCCGCCCGCCGAGGCCTCGAAACGCGGACGGCCCAAGAACGGCCCGTTTGGCCCAAAGACGCCGGGCACACCGAACTGCAGGAATGGCCCCCAGGGCGGTACGCGAACGCCGCCGGGCGCCAGTTGGGCGGCGGCGGCATAAAGCTGCAGAGCAGCCGTCGGATGGAGACCCTCCGACGGCATGGCCAAAGAGCTCGAGTTCGAAACGCTGGGATGAGGATGTGCCCGTTGTTGTTGTTGTTGTTGTTGTTGTGGCGGCGGTTGTTGTTGTTGTGTTGTCCTTTGGCGTTTGGCGTTGTCGGCTGTGTTTTGGCAGCTGTTGTTGTTGTTACAGTTGTTGTTGTTATTGTTGTTGTTGTTAGTGAGCTTTTTGCACTCCGTTGTTGTTGTTGTTGTTTGTGGTTGTTGTTGTTGCTCCAGTACCATTATGGCGCAATGTGGCAACGCTGGCTCAGGCCATGGAAAGCGCCTGGAACACGCACAGACACACGCACTGGTTGTATATATATATATATATATATATGTGGGGCTTATGTATATGTATGTATGGCTTATATATATATATGTATGTATGTATTTTGAACACGCACAAACTTGCACTGAAAACACACACTTTGTTTTTTGTTTACCGTTAGTTTCTAAGCTTTTTTCGTGCTCAAAAAAAATTGTATTTGTTTTTTGTTGTTGTTGTTGTTTTGCCGTCGGCCGGCAACAAAAAAAATACCAACAAACACACACACGCACAACAACAAAAAGCGCTCAATTGAACAACAGTTAGTTAAAGCTCTGTCTCCCTCTCTATATGTACTTGTGTGTGTGTGTGCGTGCGGGGGGGCAGAGCGAGCGAGCGGGACAGAGTGTGTGTGTGTGTGTGCGTGCGTCACAAGAGCAGCAGCAGCAGCAGACGACGCAAGCGCTCGCAATGAAAATTCAATTTGAACTGAGCGACGCTGACGATGCGCCAAGCGAGGAAACCCAAAAAGTACCACGACGCCAGCGACGACGTCGACGGCGACGGCGACGTCAACGGCAGCGGCAGCGCCGAGCCACACGACGAATAAACGAAGGCGCGCGCGCTCTCACTCCTTCGTGCGAGCGTCGGCAGTCGTTGGAGAGAGACAGCGCTAGGC
>JBANCY010000487.1:0-30801 GCA_037040045.1 Phorticella flavipennis | reverse complement strand
GTCATGCCTAAAGGCATGAGCGGGACTCGAACCTCGCACCTCTTGTTTGGCGGGACAGTGCGCTATCCACTGGACCATCGAGGCCTTAAAGAAATTAAGGTTTTAAATTTCGACCCACAAAAATCACGCATTGAATCTCCAACTAAACAAATCCTTAACAAGACCCTCAACCAAATGTGGACCCAGTGAAATAATATACTATATATGTTTGACAAAAAATCCCTGGTAGCCTTTGTGACCTATCGAACATTACATACTAGTTCCTCGAGCCCAAACAAAATTGTAGCCGGTTTCTCCCTTTCATTTGGATGGCTAGATGAAAAAGCATCCGAACTTCAGTTGAGTTAGTGGTAGAGTTGATGTATAGGGGATTGCATGGAAACCTATTAAAATTATTTTTGGTATAACTAAGATTAGTTAGAAATATGTTACGAATTTACCAACACAGAATTTTAAGAATTTTGACCTAAAAAGACATTCAATAGGGCGGAGTGGGTCTGGTGCATCTGGTACGAACAGTTTAACATTTTGCTCAGAGTTTGTAAATAGATTAACTCTATAGTTTACCAAGTTTCAGGTCTGTATCCATATATTTCTTATTTACGCAAAAAATGTTATTATTGGAACCTAGAAGCAAGATCAAAAAGAGGACAGATCTGTACAGAAAATGGACACTCTCATATGTGGATACCTCCTTTTAATGGACAAAAACATTGGAACGAAAAAAACAATCAATATCCTTTATTGTAAATGAATCTCCCATAGCGGACACCCTGTTGTACGGACATGGATACCCATTTTATGTAAAATTTTGATTAAAACTCTTTATTTAGGAGACACAATTATGAGATTAAAAAAAATATATGTACTTTTGATTCTCAAAATATATTAAATTTGCAAAATCTGGTAGCGTTATTTAATAACCAGTTTATAACGAACTTGGGGCCTCGGTGGTTCAGTGGATAGCGCACTGTCCCGCCAAACAAGAAGTGCGATGTTCGAGTCCCTCTTAGAAAAACTAGGTTGTGGCGTTGGATTTGAAATCCACCCACATAAAAATGTTTTTCAGTGAAGGAAGCAGAAATAGAGGAAAATAGGGCTTCAGGATCCGAAAGGGTTGTTTTGGCCATATATACCAAATGATATGGGTATGGGTTCGATTCCCACTCATGTCGATAGGCATGACCCTCCTAGGAAAACTTGTTTGTGGTAGGATTTGACATTCACCCACATAAAAAAAAACTGCAGTGAAGAAATAATGACAAATAGTGCGTCAGGCTGTGACCCAATACGGTTGTTATACCCATGTAATAATAATAATGTTATCAAAAAAGGACAGATCTGTCCGTAAAAAGGCTGATTTGGCCACACATAGCAGTTCCACAGACCATTGTGCACATTTGAGCATTTGGGGCGGCACTTGGTACCACTGTGCGGCCAGTGAAAGGAGCTTTTGGCCCACTCTCGACTGCTGCAGCTCGAAAGCTCCTTGGCCATGGCTCCATGACCACAACCAAAAATGTGACGACACTCGAATTGGGTTAGGCGCAATTGAAGACCAGCGTCAGCAGCCTCAGCCGCAGCCGCAGTCGCAGCAGTCGCAGCAGCAGCAGCAGCAGCGGGCGCAGTCGCCGCAGACGTTTGGTCTTTTTCTTTGTTTGCAAGCACCTTCGCGACGTGCGACGTAAGCGTCGCTGTTTACAGTGTCGGCTGCTGCTGCTGCTGCCTCTGCTGCTGCGCCGGCTACTGGCAAGTTCATTCGCTCACACACACACACACACACACACACACAGACACACATGCACATAGAGGCACACGGAGAGCGCTGTCACCAGACGGTATAGCGGTCGCGGTCGCGGTCTCGGTCGCGGTCGCTGCTGCAGTCGCTGTCGCTGCCGCTGCCGCTGCCTCGGCCAGTCCATGCTGAGCTTCAATCATTCGCGGATCGCAGACATATATTTATTTTCTTGTTCTCTGCTCAACAAGCTAGGCAGCAGCTCAGCGTGCAATTTCTTGCTCCTATTTTCCCAGAATTTTCCTACGATTTTCCGACGTTTCTTTTTCTTATCTTTTTTTTGCGTCTACTCAGTGTATGTGTGTGTAATGTGCTGTAAACGGTAAAAGGCGGCAAAAGTTTGTTTAAACATTGAATTGAATTGTTAAAATCGAAAATTTTTGAGCGAAAAACAACGCATTTACCCACCGTGCGCGCTGCGTAAAAGGAAAACACAGTATCTCTGACGCCACAGCGCAGACTTTAACGAAATAAAAGATACATTCCTATCTGTTTATGTATCTGTATCTTGAGGAACCGCAAAGAACTCGAAATCGAACTCGAAACACAATGCGAAAATTCTGAAATTTCGAATAAGCAAAAGTGAAAAGTGAAAATTGAAAATGGAAAATTTGGCTAAAATGCAGTTAAACGCGAATTTGAACGTTATCAAAGGCGCCGCCGCCGGAATCGCTTATCCCGCCAAACGCAAGCCGGAACAGGAGCAGCAGGAGCTGCGGCGCAAGCAGCACCGACGCAACTTTGACAGTGCCAAAAACAACAACAACAACAAACATTATAACTTTAATTACAACAACAATTATTACTACTACAACAACAACAATCGCTATCAAGACGGCAAAGTCTTCTACAACACAAATGTGCGCGCCTTTTGGACCATTGCAGTGCCAGCAACAACAACAATGGCAACAATAACAACAACACCAACATCGCCAACAACATACTTTTACAACAGCAACAACAACAACAACAACAACAGCAACTACAACAACAACAGCGAGCGTGTAACAACATGTAAGTGTCTGTTTTTGTTATTGTTTTGATATTTCTGTCAATGGCCCTCTCTCTCTCTCTCTCTCTGCCACAACAACTACCTCTCTCTCCCTCTCTCTCTTGCGCTCCCTCTCTTCTTCCCTTCTCCTCTTGCTTCTACCTGTTGTTGTTGCCTTTGGCGCACGTAAACAATTTTTTTATCGCGTTGCACGTTTTGTGCTAGAAGAAGAAGAAGAAGAAGAAGCAGCAAAACAACGTAGGCCAAACAGCTGCACGCCTCTACGAGAAACAGCTGATTGCAACGCTCTCGCACAGTGGTCGAGATCGCACAAAAATCGAGCAAATATTTTGTAATTCCATTTAGTTTATTAAAAAATGTATACATTTAATATTATCTAATACTGCTGCGGCATTTTATTATAACTAAACGCACAGTCCGGCCAAATAAGAGGTGTGGGTTCAAGTCCCACTCATGTCAACAGGTATGACCCTCTTAAGTTGAGGCGTAGGATTTGAAATCCACGCATGTTAAGAACTTCTTCAGGGAATGAAGCAGAAATAAAGACAAATCGGGTTGTTCTGGTCATATAATAATAACTAAAATGGGATGTCTTGGGAGTGAAGCCGTTTGAGTCTTCTTCTGGCTTGTAAGCAAGGGCTTGCTGTACGTAGTGCAGCGGGTTTGAATCTTCTGACTGGGCTTACAGTCGTTTTATACATTTTTTGATAATTTGTTGGAAATCCTCGTCTAATTTGGACATCTTAAGATCTCGCAAGGAGCCAATAGGTATATATAAGTATATACTCTTCTTGAAGGTATTTCATTCAATTTAAATAGGTTATGTAACATGAAAATAAGTGCATTTGCTTATTTTTTTTTTTCATTTCATAATGGAATCACGATATATATTTGCAATACATCTAAAAACCGGTTCTATCCGCATTTCTAATTCTTTAAAGCTATTAATTGCTATCAAATTTACGTCTTGATCCTTAAAAATGGAAGTTATGTTTTAATCTAAAATATTTACACTCTCAACATAATTTCAACCAATTTGCCATTGATGTGCGGAACAAGACAAGAATTTCGTTGAGTATTATGCTAAAGATTTATTAGGTTGGAAGAATCAAAATTTGATATACTTTCATTTATATAATTAATTAGTTGGTTAAGATTTTTTATTAAAAATTGACATTGTACTTACCGATGGGTTGATGGACCGAACAGCTTCAAAATCGTATTTAGGATATATTGGCCTTGATCTTAAAACCTGAAAAAAGCAGACTTTTAGTGTTTTTGTTACCTAGCTCGGATCTATTGATGAAATTACCAAGCCAGGAGGCTCGTGCTATAATTTCTCCGCACCTAACCTTCCAAAATCTTACTAGGTCTTATTATAATCATATAGTTTCTATAGTAGACTGAAGATACTATAATTTGAATTTATTTGAAATCAAAATTTTACCAAATTAAATATTTCTGAGGATTTTTTATGTGGGTGGATTTCAGATCCTACGTCCTAACCTAGTATCCAAGAAGAAGAACTATTTCCCTTTATTTCTACTTTCTTCACTGAAGAACTTTTTTTCACGTGGATGGATTTCAAATCCTACGCCAGCTTATATAATATATATATATATATATATATATATATATATATGGATATAATAATAAAAAATGTCGAATCTATAAAAAGTATGCAGCACATCTTATACTGACAATGGCATATAAAGGTTTTGTCTGGATTTGGGGGAGGGGTCTAATAGATTTTCAATCTTTTGTTAATTTTGCTCAATTTTAACTTTTTGATTACACAATTTTCCGATAGTTTCTATGCTACATAAAAGAAGCGTTGTGGATTCAGAAGTTCATCCTTATCAACTCAAGGCTTGCATCTGATCAGATTTACTTCCACTTTATTTCAGATTGTTGAATCCAATTGGATGATTCTATCTCTAGCTTAAAAGTTCTTAAATCAATATTGGAATTCCCTCAACTCACGAGAAAATAAGTATATGAAAATTTATCGCTGTAAATCCGATTTTCTTAATACGACATAAATATATATGTGTCTGTCCACATAAATATATATGAATTATTCTACCGTTGAGTTCCCAAATTTATTATAAACAAAGTGTGCATTCAAGCCAATAATTCCCAGAGCTTTATTACATAGTTAATTGTGATTCATAAATTCATAAACGGAATAATTTTCGAGTGGAAGACATAATTTTCAGCATAATATCGCACATACCATACATTTATTAAAAATATTGTTTCCTGAACATTACTAGAGCAGTATATGATTCACGCGCACATTGAAATTACAGAAACGTAGAATTTCCCATATGCGAATTATTGAAATTTCTACTATCTCGAGCGAGTGCTTATCGCTCGCATAGGCGATGGATGCATAGTAGAAGTGAGCGGTACTTTTTGTTTTATATATGGTTTTGAAAAACAATATTGAGCGTTTTCCTCGACATGCCGGAAAAACGCCAGACAGATGAATTTAGCGGGCAAGGATAGCGGACAAATCAACATTTTTGAGAAAAGTGCGCCATAAAAATAATAATAACAATAATATTTATAATAATAATAATAATAATAATGCGCCGGTAATGGGAACCGAATCAGAACAACAACAACAAGAACAACAACAGATCCCCAGCCCCAAGAACAAGGGCAATAAAGAGGCAACGCACTCGCCAGGTTAAGGGACGGCAATGAACCTGAAAAGCCGAAAGTTTGTTTTCGAGGTTAAATATACCGCCCCGGCACCACTGTGGGGCGTCGTCGGTGGGGCCAGCCCCAGCGTGGTGGGGGCGAGTGGGGCGAGTGGGGCGCGTCGGCGGGTTGCGCGTTGCGCTTTTTTAACATTTGGCATTGGGCGAATTTATCTGCTCTTCGATTAGTGCTTTCTTTCTATTGTTCTCCCCCCGTGTACCCCCATCTGCCGCATGACCGTCTACTGTCCCTGTCAAACCAGCTGCTCTCTCCGTCCCGCCACACGCTTTCTACCCCCTCCCCCCACATTGCCGTGTTATTGCGAAATTGTCAGCAGTTTCTGCTTAGCGTCTCATATCGAAAAACACAAATAAATTGCCCAAAATTAAATAAACAATAGGTTCAATGCACTTACGACGCAGTAGAATTCCCATTGCAAAAGCACGAGCACTCCCTCTCTCCCTCTCTCCTTCGCTCTCTTTGCCTCTCACTGTCTCACACACACACCCAGTTGGCTTGAAAAGCTTCCGAAAGCTTGCAAAGCTTTATGCTTTCTCCGCCAAAGCAATTTGAATCGTTAACCCCCTTATATAGGCACACATTTCTCGATCTTTAGAGCAGTCATATTAACACTATGCTACAAAACAATGTAGAAATCATAGCATCTATCGAAATCCTACCAAATCAACTTTAAGATTATTATTATTATTATTATATGGCCATAACCACCCTATTGAGTCACAGCCTGAAGCATTTTTTGGCTCGTTATTTCTGCATCCTTCACCCAAGATCTTTTCTTTTACGCCACTGGCTTTAAAATCCTACGCAACAACCTAGTTTTTTTAGGAGGGTCACTCTATCGATATGAGTGGGAATCGAACCCACACCTCTGGTTTGGTGGGACGCTTCAAATACTATGATTCTTAAGGCCATATTAAAGGTTCGATAAACTATTATTTTTATATTTCCTTTATTTCTTCTTCCTTCACTGAATAACTTTTTTTACGTGGATGGATTTCAAGTCCTACGCCACAACCTAGTATTTCTAGGAAGGTCATGCCTATCGACATGAGCGGGATTCGAACTCGCACATCTTGTCTCATATATATAAAACATATATCCTAAATCAACTTATAAGATTATTGCATAGGCTCCAGTTTTATTACTTAAGGCCATATTAAAGTTTCGATAAAGCTCGTATATTTATATATGTTCAATTTATTGTTTAATATATCTTAAAATATATTGTTACTCGATCTCTGGAGCGAGTTATATTACGAAAGACTCCTATTGTGATTACATCTACAAAAACAGTGCAGTTAAATTATTAGGCGATTGCGTTTTCTTTTTTTTCTGAGTTTAAGCAATTACGACACACATCTGGAAGTTAGCTTCAAGATTTATATGAAAATATGGATTCAATATATTTTCGTCGAGTAGTCAAAGCGAAACATTTTACGGTTACAGTTCCCCGGTTTTGCTTACGAAATGTGCGTTTTCCTAAATGGTTCTGTTTTAGAATTATTTTTTCGCGGTTCGGTTGAATAATTTTTTTTCTATATCGTTATATTGGTATATAACGGTATGTAATAGCTTTCCATGAGCAATAATACTCAAATATTTCTTTATAATTAGTGAGTAATGTATTAGTGTAAAATTATAGTCGCAATTCAAGTTCAATATCGTTTTAATATGATTTTCAAATCAAAAATTGGGAGTCTGGGCTTACAAGCAAAATATCTATATTGAAAATTTAAAAAAAAGCTATACGCTTGGATTATTATTTTCGATTTTACTTTAGATTTAAGTTCGGAATTTGAAAATATAGTTTGTCTTTTTTGCTTCTAGTCCTGATATGCCTATTTTTCACATTTTTCCATCAGTAAATAACACTTTCCGGGCTTACCTTACCCCAGGTGTATAGTTTTACCAAGCCTAAATCTAGTTATTCCATTCTGATGAATTAAGCTATTTTGGGTTCTTCATTTATTTGGAGGGAAAATATAATTATTTTCTACACTTTTGGAACTTTTCAAAAAGTACTTTACGCTTGTATTATGTTTTCCGTTTTGATTTTGGACTCAAGTTCTAAGCTTAAAAATTAATTTAGTTTTTCTTCAGATTTTCCTCGTTTTCACATATTTTTATACACATTTCAAGTTACAAACTTACTTTGAAAAACTTGGGAAGAATTTGTCTTAAATTACGCTTAACCCCAGGTGATCCATATTGTCGATCATTAAACGATTGGAATTATTTCCAAATTGCTTTATTTTTAAAAGTTTCAAGGAAATGGATATTATAGAGCAATGATCCGATAAATTTTGTTATTTATATGGATTTCGGATACTCATCTTAAATGATGAGGCATTAGATTGAGCCATGTCTTGGCTCAAATATTGAAATTAGTTTTTCAGCTTTTATCGTATTGATAACTTTGAAATGTCGCTGGCCGGATGGTATCCCTACACATAAAGCTGTCATACTATTCATTGTGTCATTTCCCCATATATCCTATGTTTTTTAAGCTAATACCACTAAATTTTCAACATAATTGAAATTTTTATAATATCTAACGATTCATCAAATTTCAAAGCGTTCAACCCATAAACACGGGAAGTATACTTCGTACAATTCGACGTGCAGCAGATGCGCTGTCTTTCCTTGTTCATTTTGAAATAAATTTTGAAAATTACTGAAAATTTTAGCAAATAAAATATCGATATAATGTTATAAATACAATGGGGGGAAATGCAATGAAATTTATTAAAATTTTCATTAAAAATAAATAAATAAATATCAAGAAACGATTTGCGGCGCAATAAATACGACGACTTCCGTTCTGATAGGCAGCGCGTTTCCGGAATGAGTTGCACCTGAATGCAGTTTGCCACGTGCAACTGGCGATTATTTTTGGCACAGGTGTGTTTCCAGTTCGGAGTTTCGGGTCGGGTCGGGACGGGACTGGGCGGGAGGGGAACTGAGCCTGGTGCCGGCTGTGTGGCGCCTCGGTCATAAATTTTAAGCTTAACTTTAATTTTCGTCTTATCAATTACATAAAAATTGTTGCGCTGTTTTTGAGTTTTGTTTTAACTTCCTGTGTGAGGGAGGGGGGTGGGTGCTTGGTGGGGTCTGACGTGGCAAACCGCAATAATAATAATAATAATAACAACAACAACAACATCGACATCGACATCGAAACCAAAACAACAACACAGCCCACAAATCAATGGCCATGACCTGACCATGAGCCAAGAATGCAACGCAACGCAAATTGAATGACAACGCTGAACAATCTGTATAAAAAACTGTATATATAATCGTGTATACCCTATGAGTATATACCGCATTGTATATAGTATAATATGCTTGGACAATGTGATGATAATTTACAATTTATTAATTATATTTAGCACATTGCTCGGTCGAAGCGCTGCCTACCCCAACAATTTGCGTCGTTGTCGTCGTCGACGTCGTTGTCACACGGCAAGGATAGATGACAGTGCCCCCGCGGGCACAGTGGTTCGAAATAGCAATTTCTTAAAAGTTCAAAGGGCTACAGTGGGTCAGTGGATAGCGCACTGTTCCGCCAAACTAGAGGTGTGGGTTCGAGTCCCACTTATGTCGATAACGTTGAACCTCCTAGAGGAAACTAGGTTGTGACGTAGGATTTGAAATCCACCTAAGCAGCAATAAAGACAAATAGGGCATCAGGCTGTGACCCGATAGGGTTGTTATGGCCACATAATAATAATTTAATAATAATAATTCAAGCGAAAATCTCTTTTACGATGGTGGATTTTATATCCAAGGTAACAACCTTGTTTCCCCTAGGAGGGTCATGCCCTCAACATAAGTGGCGCTCCAGTCCACAACATATTGTTTGGCGGGACAGTACGCTATTCAATTGTCCACCGATTGCAATAATAATATTACATTACAATAGATCAAAAACTGAGGGGCTTGAACTTTTACACTCATTTGCAAATAACTTCTGTGTTCATTACCCGATTGCTATGAAATTTTCACTGTTCAGAATAAGTATATCAAATTAAATATTGAAAGTTTATACTATATTCAATTGTTTTAATACACAGAGAAGGGGCGTGGGATCACAAATTTGATTTAGCTATAGTGAGCTCTCCGCTATGTGGCATTGTGCACATACTTTTTACAATTTTAACGCGTTTTCGGCTACTTCGAGATCACATAACTTTCATTTTAGGATGCCGTCTTCTCAAATTTTCAGGCTAGCTCATAAATATATAGTCTTAAACCTTAATCATTATATTAAGAACAGTATGATTTGGATGCTAATTTTAGTATAGTCTATGTTGCGCCTACATACTAAATTTCATGACTCTAGTATAAAAGTCGTGGCTGCTACACACATTTCGCCACTTTCCAAGAAAAGGGTTGTATCAAATTTTGAGAAGAGCTTTCATTAACAACCCTATATACCAATCCATAATATCGATTATCGAGGGCCAGACGCATATGTCTTTATTGACTCTTTATTGATGAAAATCTAATTGCAATTTTCAGCATTAATTCCGAATATAAAGGGAATCATAAATTATTGCATAATACAGTCGAACTTCTCTATAGTAAACTTCTATACAATGAAGTTCTCCCTTTTACGAATTGATTTCAAAAACACAACTTTTTCGTTCCAATTTTAATACATGAATGTATAATTTCTGTATAATAAAGTTTCTATATAATGAAGTGATTTTCTGATCCCGTCAAGATTCATTATAGGGAAGTTCGACTATAATATCAAATTTAAAACAGTTAGATTTGTGGAATTGGTGAAGCTTTTCGAACGTGAGTTCAGTTTCTGTGACTCCAGAAACTCATTCCCGACCCCAATTTGTAAGAACAAGTCACCTGCCAGAGAAAATATATTTTTAAATTAAATTGGCATTACCCAAACCAAATTTGCAAATTGGTTTTAAATTTTGAAAAAATATAATCGTTCCAAGAAAAAAAAAACGATTTTTTTTTAAATATTTTTGTGGTCCAACAAAATTTGATACGTGAACCACTGTGCTCTGCCAACCTGTGCCTGCGCCTAATATTTTGAGTTCGCGCCGGTTGAACGAACTAAGGTTGCCCAATGGCCTGTGGCACGCGCGACAATTGCTCTCGATTTCCCCAGTTCATCTCGGCTCGACTCGGCCCGGTTCAGATCCGTTGTTATCAGGCAGCATTGGAGCTTGGGGCTGAGAGTTCAAGCACCTGAAAATACGTCATTTAGCCTTTTTTCCAGATCTATCTGTCTCCCTCTGCGTCTGGTTGTCGTGCTCTGGCTCTATGACAACTCGGGTCTGACGCAGACAACGCCGCTGCAACGGTTCGTTTCATCGATAAGCTTTTCCAAGCGAAAGCTTTTTGCAGTCAGCGAAAGCTCAAAATTTCCATTGATAAAGACAATAAGGAATCATCTGGGTTCCATATTAATTTAAAACATTATCATTTCTCCATGTGCATTTATCAAAACGTCCAGAGCTATCATCTTTATAGCAGTTCGATTTCCATAACGGATAAGCTAGAGTTCTAAAATTTGGTATGTAGCTACTGTATAACATAATCTGATCAAATCTGTTGTATATATTTGATAACTTCTTACATTATTATTATGGTATATGTCCATAACAACCCCTTCGGACAAAACCTGAAGCTCTATTTTCCTCTATTTCTGCTTCCTTCGGTGAAGAACATTTTTATGTGGGTGGACTTCAAATCCTGCGCAACAACCTAGTTTTTCTAGGAGGGTCATGCCTAAAGGCATGAGCGGGACTCGAACCTCGCACCTATTGTTTGGCGGGATAGTGCGCTATTCACTGGACCACCGAGGCCCCTACCTTCTTACATTAGATTTATTAAAAATTTTAGAGATTACTTTGATTTAATTACAAAGTTATTCGTTACTGCTGTTCGTGTCTTATCGTATAAATCCAATAATGGCATAGCAATTTCTAGATCTTAATCCTATTGCATGCACTTAGCGTACTGAATATGTCGGAACACGCACCTTGTTCAGGTTGTCAATTTCCCATAGGGTGTTTCACAATGCGACCTTATCGGTTTCTGTACCGCATAAAAACATTTATTAGCCAATTCCTCTTCCTTCTACAACAATAAAGCATTTCATTTCGCCCGATGTGAACCGACTTCCGTATGGGGTCTGCGCGTCGCTCCGTAAACAAAATACGTGTAAAGTACTTACTTTCCTGTAACGAATTGATAAGCGACTCGAGAAGCTTGCAAATATCATAAAATATTTTCAAAGATCTTGATTATTTTGGTATTTTTTAATATCTTGCGAATAATTTAACTAATTTCTTCTTTTTTTTTTTTAGGTAAGTTCAAATATTTATCATATCATATATTTTTTATTGGGGTAAGTAATGCTATGCATATATTTTATGATGGAACACGCCCCAGAAATAACAAAATTCCAAACAGAAATTTGTAAACAAAATCATTGCTAAAATTACACTATGCTACAAAAATGAAACTGTCTAGAAAAATGATGATGATGTTGGAATATAAATTTTGTCAAGAGTTGGGAGAAATTTGGGGTAAATTTTTAGGGTTTTTGTAAGAAATTTCCAAATGGGAGTGAATATTGTGTTGCCTAGTGTAACTCATGAAGCCAAGAACCTTAGAAATTGCATATTTTCGAAAACAAAAGATATAATAAATTAATAAAAAGTAAAAAGCGGGTAATAAAAACTTAATAAATATTTCGGTATGTGTGGACTTGTTGCACTTTGTATAAATTTCGAATAGCGCATAAATTTTGGCAAGTATATAACAGATAATATGAGATTAAAGATAATAAAAATTGAAAACAGGAAATGTGGGTGTGGTATATATATATGGTATATATGTAGGCGCAGTGCAGAGGGGTGGCTTGTTGGGGAGGCTCAATGGTGTCCTTCGACTGGGTTCAGCGACCAGAAACTCGCCCAGCCAGATGTGTGACTATTGAATTAACAACAACAACAACAACAACAACAACAACAACTTTGGGGGCCAACTGGGAACAGAGCAAAGAGTACCCACTGTGCGGTGGAGCTCGCAGGCGCGGGGCCTGTTTGAAGGGAGGCAGGGGGGGGGGCTGCAATTGCGCGTCGAAGCGTTGCGTTGCGTCGCATCGCATCGAGTCATTAACATTTTGGCAGCGATGTTTCATTGAACCTGCTCTAAGGCAGATAGCAGATAGCGAGAGGAACAGAGGAACGGCAGATTCAGATACAATACGAAATGTGTGCTTATAAATATATCGTATAAAACTGGCGACACATGTTCCTCCTCAGCCTTTCGCCATCTGCTCGCCTCATGACGAAACTGTTTGCACAATGGGAATAAAGCCAGAGCTCTACACCGACGGACCCTCCGACCATCCGACAGGGAGACAAAGACACACACATTTCCACACACAGAGATAGGGTGACAGAATACCCAATATCGTGTTGCGCAAGGACACCATCGACGACGGCTGCAGACGCGTTTCCTCATTGTCCAGATGCCAAAATATCGGTTTTTTTTTAAATCGAACGCTCGATAAAGGCACCTGTTGCACTCCTTTGAACTCACATAGACATTCTGGCATACAAATAAGATATAGCTTACATATATATATATCATATGCCAGAGTTCTTTGAACTTCTGTTGACTTTTTTCGTATTTCCACAGTCATCTGTTCATAACCTATGACAAATGTTTATGGTTTGACTTGTGTCTATATATATTTATATATTTTGTTTTGCTCAATTCTCTTGGTTCCAATATATGTATATATGGAGTATTATTATTATTATATGGCCATATGAACCCTATCAGGTCAAAGCCTGAAGCACTATTTGTCTTTATTTCTGCTTCCTTCGATGAAGAACTTTTCTTTCCGTGGGTGGATTTCTCATTCTACGCCACAACCGAGTTTTTCTAGGGGGTCATGCCTATCAACATGAGCGGGACTCGAACTTACACCTTTTGCTTGCCCACTGAGGCTCCAATATATATATGGAGTATATACATATGTTAATAATACATATGTTAATATGCCCTAAAAAGTATAAAATCTTCGGGGATAATTCTTACACACTAGTCCTGAAAAATAGTATAATAAATAATTGACCTTTTCAAGGTTTTTATTTAAATCTTTTAAAGCTAGTTAACTAGGACCATCATTAGTACACCAAAACTTTTGTAATTTGTAAGTTGTGTATATAGATTTCAATATATGTAGATTTTATATACACATGGGACCCGAGGGAGTTAGACAAAAAAAATTGATTCAATAAAAATAATTTTTCTCCAAGGAGTAAACAAACCTCAACATTATGAATGCTACGCCCGTCATTCAACCAAGTGTGACTCAGTCCCCTTATTTCGGACTACGTCAATTTCTATAAAATTTTAAAAATTTGACGATGAGAGTTATATATATACAGTTTTTTTTTTTTGTTTTTTTTTTTAACGTTAACTTAATCTGTCTCTGTTTAAAATCTGGCCGTAAAATGAACAAAAATTATATTTTGTATTGGGACATTATTATTATTATGTGGCTATAACAACCCTATCGGGTCACAACCTGAAGCATCTTCATCTGCCGATGCTTTTTGCTTTTTTCATTGAATACTTATTTTTTTAAAAATGGATGGATTTCAAGTCCTACGCCAAATTGGGACATAGTTAATATTTTAGGGGTAGATCACATTCTCAATTCTGAGATTCAGTGGGTGGGTGCTCCTGGTTAGGTTGTTGTTCAGAAGGTGGATGACATTCGAGTTTGGAGGTGATTTTGCAAACTTTTATTTTTAAACATAGAGATTTCATGATGGACATTGGTCAGAATCCTTAAAGCTTTGTTTTATGGCTTTTGGATCATGCTGCGATTACTTTGGATGCTCTGTAATACGGTGATTCGAATCGGTTGGTTCTGGACAGACGGACATAGTCCATTTTTCCCCCTGCGTCTGCAACGTTTTGTTCAATGCATTGTAATTACACTATATTTTTTCGAAGAAGATGATAAAAAAATATTTATATGTATATGTATACAGATTTGTATTTATACAATTAGCATCTATATGATAGATTCGTAAAATCTCACCGATCCTAACAAATGTAAAATAATTTTAAAAATCACACTCAGTCAGTGAATATCTTATAACACACATTTCGTAGAGTGAAACAAAAAATTTGTCTTTACTTTAATATTGGTTTCCGGTCTTTAATAGTTATAAGACAAAGATATATATAATTTAGAAAATATGTAGGTTGAATATTATTAATGATATCCTTCCTGAAAATAATTAAAAAAAATTTCTTTATAAAAACTCAAAAAAAAAAAAAAAAAAAATAAAACTTCCCGGAAATGTCGTGTGGCTCTTACGGATTTTAGTGAAATCTCGAAGACACATAGTATAAAAAGGGTTCTGTGAGACTTGAGAAAATTCTTGCGAAGTTTTGAAACTTGACAATCCGCGTACCTTGGAAATCTTAAGACTTCGTTCGTAAGATACGCATGGATACGTAAAATACCCCGTTCATGCAATCCTTTGCCAGCATTACATCAGATATATTATATTAGGTTTCCTCTATTTGACAGCACTTTTAACACATTTTCCATGTAGGATTCCACATACAATATAATTGCATAGCGCCACACATTCGTGTCTATAAGGCAATGACATGGCCCTTGGCAACGACAGGTTGATATTATATATTATTTTAAAAATTTTATAGCTGACGTGGCTTAAGTCAGGTCACGCACACATAAAGATTTATTGGATAAATTTAAAAATACTCCAATTTCATACTGTGTGACGCAATTAAAATGTTTTTTCCTCCGATAATAGACATCAAAGTTTCAGGTTTCCGTATGTATGCTCAACGTACCCCAATCTGTCCGAGTGCCTGAGAAACCTTAGCATATGTACGAAGTCAATGTGTACCCTTTTCGGTGTACGTGTCTAACCGAAACTTATGCAAAAGCTAAAGCACTTCCCGGCCCGCTTTTGACTTGCTCTTCACCCCGTCCTTGTTGATCACTCCACGTTCAGGTTTCCTTAGCTACCCCTTAAAAAATGAAAAGTTAACGCTCTCTGTAACATCTGTAACATTGCACAGTGGTCCCAGCTCGTTAGCTTATAAATCTAATAACGTGTGTTACATCACTGTTCGAATATGATCAAAATTGAGGTTTTTTATTATTATTATATGGCCTTAACAATGCTATAAGTTCAAAGCCTGAAGCCCTTTTTTCCCCCTTTTTTCATGCTTCCTTCACTGCAGATGGGTGGATTTCAAATCCTACGCCACAACCCAGTATTTTTAGGACATGAGCGGGACTCGAACTCGCACCTCTTATTTCTTATTATTTTCAATATATTTTGAAAAAATTTTTGGAAATCCAAAGTTGGGATTTGGGTTTGCAGACATATGGACAAAAATGGATAATACGGGATATAGCATATGTTTTTGGGATGATTAAAGATATTGAAATAGTTTTGCTTGTTGCAAATTTGCTTCAGCCAAACTCACGTGCTTTTTGGCATTTTGTTGTTGTTCCGATCCGCACCGCTTGCAATTTTGCCAAAAATCGTGGGAGAAATATAGAGAAAGAGAGGGAATTTCAATGTGCAAAAAGCTGAATCATCGCTGCACAGTGGTGCAAACCACATATGTAACATATTCATAAAATGTTATATTCTAGCATATGGTTAAATCCCATTACGACTTGACTTAGGAATAAAAATATATTATTAATATTTTGTGTTTTAAATTTAATTAAATAGTTTATTTTGTGCCTACTGTGTGACAAAGAGCGCGCTGAGAGTCTTGGGGCATAACATAATGTTATGCTCATTTCTGGCTTAACAGCGCCAAATTGAGTATAACAGTTGAGCGGGACGGCGTTAACATGAAACAACGCACGTTGAAACTACGTTTAACAGCGCGCGCCTAACAGCCGGCCAACAGAGGCAGCCAAGTGAATAACGTAATGTGACAGAAGAAGCAGACGCAAAAACAAAGCCGAACGCGACGGACGCATAACGGTCGGTCCGAGCGAGCGCGACTTTTCGATTCCTCCTTATTCCGGTCGGGTTTTCGAAATACAAAATACAAAATACAAAAACAAAACAAACAAACAAAAAATAAATAAATAATAAAAACGTGTCGTGTTGTGGTCGGTCGTCGGGTATTTTTTGGCACTTTCGTTTCATTTTCTACTTGCAACGGATGCGATTTGTGGCAAATTGGAAATCCTCTGGCAGACAACAACAACAGCAACAACAAGCGGCAACAATAACAACAACAACGACGGTGCCTGCCCCTCAGTCATTAGATTTTTTGCAAATCAAAACATGGCGCTGGCAGCAACAACAACAATAACGACAACAACAACCACAGCAACTGCAACAGGAAGACAGCAACAGCAACAACAACACTGGCATGAAAGCAAGCCAAAGGACACGCAGCAGCAGCAACAACAACCTGTGCCACAGACAGCAAAAACAACAACAACAACAGCAGCAGCAACAACAACAACAAACGGCAAAACTGAGCGACGCACGTGAATTAAGCGGCAAGAAGAAGAGGAAGACGCAGCAGCAGCAGCAGCAGCAGCAGCGCGGCAGCTGCAGAACGCACACATCAAATCGGCTCAAACAACAACAACAAATTACGAAACAAATTAACGAAATACCCTGGAAAAAGCAAAAATTTCCCGAAACCTAAATTATAACGGTACGCGCGCCTGCGCTTTTCGCAAAACACAAAAAAGAAAACAAATCGAAAGGAAAATTAAGAAAACACGAAAAAATTTAATAAATATATACAATTGTTTATTATTATTTTTACAATTATTTTCGGTGTCAAAGTGCTGTGAAGTGACAGGAAATCGAAAGAAAAAGAAACAGAAAATTATATATCCAAGAAAACAAAATGGAGCAAATTACACACTACTTTGAGCACATGGATTACGTGTCCTTCGGCGTCATCGCGCTGCCCTGCATCATCATCGCGGTCTACGGATTCCTGCAGGTGGCCAGTGGGCTGGCCCGAGGCAAAAGTGAGTTTCCGAATCGTGAATGGTTAATCGATATACACAATGAGTATTTATGTTGTGGGTTATCGATCTAAAACTATAACTAAAACTAAAACATCACGTCAGACTAACTACAGGAAAAGTCAGGCGATATGAGTCAAAAGCATATATATATCTATATAAACCTGGTGCCTGTTGATAGAATAGAATTTTGAATTTCAAATTATAAATTTGGAATTCCTGAGTATTCAGTGTATTTTACAATAATTCCCAGTGTTGACATACAAAACGTTGAAATGAACTTTGTGTTCCCTCAGAGTATTTCCAGAAATTCCTAGCTATTTATTCATCATTTCGATATAAGAGGGCTGGCTGAAAAGTTTTCAAGCCAAAAGTGAACCACTATCCCGATCCCATTGAAAAAATGCTTTAAATTTGGTACATAGGGCTCTATATATAAACTGCAGAATAGAAATCTCAAAATTGTAATACACCTATTCATTTTCCCAAAAAGTCACGAAATGTTTATAACAATTATTTTACTACAGTCAGAAAATTGGGTACATAAGAGCCCTTAAAGCTATATATAAATTGGTTTATAAACTTTTTTGTATATTAAGATGATTTCCCGAAAATTAAATAAGTGCCCGTAAATTCTACAGTTCTTAACATACTGATTTGATCACTGAGGACTATGTATTTGATATTATACCATGCAGATATCCTGAAATGTTCAGAATGATCGGCTCACAAGGACCAAAGTAATAAGACGTAGAATTAGCCGAAAACGCGTCAAAATGGAACAAAGTAAAATCTTACCTAAAATATTATAGCTAGAGACGCCAAATTTGGCATGTGGGTTCGCTTAGATATTAGTGCTCTGACTTGTTTCAATTTATTTTCTCCTATTACTATATTCCAACATGGTTCTCATTCCAATTTTTCAGTCAGTCAGTTATAGTTGATCGATTGTTGAGCTTAAAATTAATATAAAATTAAGATAACCACTATATACTTCATTCTTGAGTCAAAAACTTCTCAGACCGCTCTCGTGTGTGTGCTAAATTCTACATTTAATTGTTGTTCGCATGGTTTCTGGCTGGTAAACCCGTCTTCTTTAAATTTATGTTATCCCAAATGGAATGGCATAGGATTATTATAAAATTCTGCCAGACGCAGGCTTTTGGCAACTCTCGTTTAAACAGCTGCAATTTATTTGCTTTGCAAATACTCATTATTATTATTTTTCTTAATTTCAATTTTTAATTTTTTTTCTATTTTAAATTGGGTCTTTCCCACAGACGGTGCGCCCTCCCTGGCAAGACGGCCAACTCCGGTCAGCTTGGGTTTGGAGCGCTAGACAATACCCTGTAGATTGTTACCAGCTGCAGCTGCTGAAGTCTATGCCTGACCTATACACCTATTATTATTATTATTATTATTATTATATGACTATAACAACCCTTTCGGGACAAAACCTCTATTCCTCTATTCCTCTATTTCTGCTTCCTTCACTGAAGAGCATTTTTATGTGGGTGGATTTCAAATCCTACGCCACAACCTAGTTTTTCTAGGAGGGTCACGTCTAGAGGCATAAATGGGAATGGAACCTGGCACCACTTGTTTGGCGGAACAATGCGTTATCCACTGGTTCACCGAGACCCCTATACACCTATACACCTGCCCAGTTTTTATCAACCTATACAGTTGGCTTATATTATATATGGTATATGGAAAATCTGCCCAGTGGCAAATTGTGTAAATATTAATTATTAATTTGGTTCACAACAAGTTGGTCATTGAGTGAGGAGGGTCGGGAGTCGTGTCTATCTTACAATCCTGCTATCTATCTATCTATCTATACCATCTATCTGACTATCTATGAGAAGTGCGTACTCGGGGTGCATATGTAACTGCTGCACTTGAGAAATGACGCCGCTAACCGGGACCGAAATAGAAGCAGAAACTGTAAAGTCTGTAAAAATCAAGTTTTCAGTTACGCCCAACTCGGGGCTTACATAATAGTCCAATGACAACTTTCCATTCCGATAGCTTCCAAAGCGAACCCAGTAAAATGTCACCAAAAATGGCATTAACTAAAATTAGCACAAGCTGCTCTGCCGCTGCCGCTGCCTCTGCCGCTGTGTCTGCGGCTTTTGTGGCTGACTTACTTTCTTTTTGGTTGAGAAAGGTCTGCGCGTCGCCTATCTCCGATCGGTAATTAAACCTATGTATAGCCCGAGAAACAGCACAAACTACAGTTGCTGCGAGTAAATAAATTTGCAGATAACAGACAAGGCAAACAGACGGACGGACAGACAGACAGACAGAGAGGCAGACAGACGGACAGACGGACGTATAGACAGACAGACAGGCAGTCACAGGCCAAGTTAACAATTGTTTTTGTTTTTTCTTTTCGGTTTTTATATACTTTTTTCTTTATTTTCGTTTATTTATTTATTTATTTTGCCAACTATTTGTCTTTGCCGTTGTTGTTGTTGTTGTTGTTGCCGCTTGGCTTCCTTCAAATTGAGATCATTTATTTTTATGTGTGCCACAGATCTTAAGTGTAGACAGTAAACGTATTTAAATAAATATTACGCTCTGCCAAAGTGCGTTGCAGTCACAGTGAGTGCAAAACATATATGCCAACGCCCCGCCGATAGCTTACTTTATTTTGGCACAATCCTTGCGAAATTTGTCTTTCATACGAAAATAGTATATTCACTTTGTGTCCAAGTTTATAATGAATAGCAAAAGTTAACCTCATGATGATGTCCTAACATTTTGGAGAACTGACCAAATTTCCATTTTAGTTCATTTTTGCGTATTTTGTAAGCCATTGCATTGAAATTGTACACACATTTTAGTTCTTTGACTATCTATGTTTCCACCAACCTTCAATAAAATTTACCTTTAAACACGATAGTTATGCGCATTTTTTGAAAAATGTTGTTTGTTTTGACGAAAATAGTATATTCACTTTGTGTCCAAGTTTATACTGAATAGCAAAAGTTAACTTCATGATGATGTCTTAACATTTTCGGGAGTTAGCCAAATTTCGATTTTAGCTATTCAGTCCTTTGACTATCTATGTTTCCACCAAGTTTTATTAAAACTGACCCACAAACACGATAGTTATGCGCAATCTTTTGAAAATTTGTTTCTTTGCGCGCCTCGCTCTGACGAAAATAGTATATGCACTTTGTGTCCATGCTTATAATGAATACCAAAAGTTAACGCCATGTCCTGTATTATGGGTACCCCCCAATATATATTTTAGCTTTTTTTTGCGTATTTTGTAAGCTCGAATTGAAATTTTACACATTCCTTTGTTCTTTTACCATCTATGTTTTCACCAAATTTCAATAAAATTGACCTACAAATACGTGCACAAATCGCTGAAAACTCCAGAACTTAGCTCCAAAAAGAGTGTAAAGTCTTCGTTGGGGCAACGATAATGCCTCATTACTAGCATATCGTAACAAATTATAATGATATAATTCACTGTAATACATGTGAAACCCTATGAATTGTGTCAGGATTAAAGAGAGAAGACCCTATTCATAACGAAAGTATTTTGTTCTTAGTTTAAATTGATTTTACCAATTTCGGGCTTATCGCGTTTAGCTTATTGCTTTCCCAATGCAGTCCCAATTGACTCTGGTATTTAGGGCCCACGACTTGTTATTATTTTGCATTTTAATTTTTATTATTTTTTATCTATTTGCAACTTTATTGCCTGCTTTGACACCTGTTTTACGTATTTCTAATTACCCGTGCAAGTTTTTTCTTCTTTTTTCCTTTTTGTTTGTTAAATGCGCATTATTATTAATAATATTGTTATTTGTTATTGTTATTATTGTTATTGTTATTGTTATTGTTATTATTTTGCCTAGAGCAAATAGACCCGCTGCTCTCTTGCCCTCCAGAAGACCCGACCGACCAAACGATGCGATGGCCCATGCGATAGCAATCAGCGTGTTCTGTCCGAGTTGTTAAACGTTTCTTAATCTAAGTCAAGTCGCTATAGTCGTAATTGTCGAACCTTGAAAACAGATGCGACGATAGACCCTATAGAACCGACAGGCCGATAGAACCAACAATCGTTGTATGTGTTATAAATGTGTTAAGCGCTTTATGCGCTCGCCTACATATAGGTATTATTATTGGGTCAATATGTTAAGCATTAGGGGCCTCGGTGGAGCGAGGATAGCGCACGGTTCCGACAAACAAAAGTTGTGGGTTCGAGTCCTATGACCCTCCTAGAAAAACTAGGCTGAGGCGTAGGATTGAAAATCCACCCACTTATAGAAAGTTCTTCAGTGAAGGAAGCAGAAATAGAGACAAATAGTGCTTCAGGCTGTGGCCCGATAGGGTTGTTATGGCTATATACAATAATAATATTAAGAAATGTTAAGTATACGCCCTGCGTACGACCTATTCTGGGAGTTGTTAGATTTAGGAACATAATTCTGAAAATTTAAAATGAATTTCGTACCAACTTGAACTAAATATAATCAAATTTTAAGTTCAGTTTTGAGTTCAATTATTAATTAGTTTCTTACAACATTTTTGTGTTTTTTATAAACTGATTTATCATAATTTTTATGCAATAACTTATGGTCTGCTCTGTTGTCCCCCGATTTTTCTTTTTTTCCCCATTTTTTGGACTATTAATTTATTTTTGGCATTTGATGTTTTATTACACAATTCTATGGGGGGCACTCATCATATGAGGCATATGATTTTGATTAGTGATATCAGTGGAACATGTTATTGTTGTTATTGTTTTTGTTGTTGTTGTTGTTGTTGTTGTTGTTGTTGTTGTTGTCGCTTGTATTGTTTATGCTCATTCATATTGCGCGTTTATTTATTTAATTTATTTGAACTTTTATGCTAATTTGCTGGCATTTAGTCGCATTTCTTGTTGATATTAGAACACAATTTATACTTTCATATAATATACATATATATATATGCCCGGTATACCCTGTAATTATAGCTTATAACAATGGTGCATTTCACTTCGTTTAGTTGTACAAATGACGTAACAACACACAAGTTGCGTCGATGTCATTTCATTCAAATCTGTTGTGACCAAAGGGTATATAGAGCTTATAAAGTGTAAAGTATTTGAAATATTTTGATCGATACGCTGATAACGCGAACCGGCTGGCTTGACTAATTGACCCAATTGACCCATTTCAGTGTGTACAACGATTTGCCTATATAAATCTATAACAGCCCATTGTCGGCTCCCATATAGAACACGCTGATTTTGTGCACACTTAAAGGGCATCTCTAGGTCTAGTTTTTATATAGTTTCATGCCAAATGGCACACAAAATCAACAGATATATATATAAAAGAGACTATATAATTTTTATATCACGCATCTGCTGTGGCCTTAACATGTTTCAATTGGTTAGATCTTTGGGTCGGGCGTATTGCACAGTTATATCGTGACATAATCCAAAAAATCAAAACACCCAAAAAAAGGGGAAAAATGCTAAAGCTTGCTTTGGTCAAAAGTAAAAAGTCAAAAGAAATTCCCGTAAAACGCCGAAAGTTTGCTGTTGAGAAATACATATAGACAGTGGATATATATATATATATATATATATATATATATATAGTTTATATATCAACAGAGGTAAACTACGTGACATAAGAAAGGTCGAAACGCCATTGCACGGCCGTGATGGAGACGGACAAGAGGCCCGCACGATCGCGCAGATTCGGAGCGTCATTCATTTAAATTTCCAGCTACCTTTTGGTTATATACAAGATATATATATGTATATATCTATATATATATATATATATATTTTTCTTTTTGTCAATTTGCTTTTGCTGGTTTTCTTCTTTGCCAATGCTCATGATGATGGCCAAGTCCAAAGCCAAAGCGAAAGTTTTGCTTCTCTGTTATTTTTTTTACAATCTTTTTTTTTTTTTTTGAACTTCTTATTTAACTTGGCTTCGTTTTCACTTTGTGTTGTTATAGTTGTTGTTGTTACTGCTGCTGCTGTGGCTTGATTGAACGTGCCGCAATTCAAAACCCAACAAACAACATGCTCAAAACTTACAATTGCAAAATATCTCGAATATTTTGTTGTCGGAACTAAAACAACAAATTTCAAGACTAGCCCAAAGTTACAGGGTATCATTGAGCTAGTTTCGGGTTACTTTCATGAAACGCACAACATAAGCAGCAAAATGGCGCAAATTACAGGGTATCATTGAGTTAGTTTCTGGCTTCTGGTTACTTTCATTTGTTGGCGAAATGAAAACGAAACGCACAACATGCCACATGTGCGCGGCACTTGTATAATACGCAGCAACATGCCCCAAATTAAGTGTGACCAATTCGAAATGGAGAAGCAGCAGCATCGCATTCGGCATCTCCGGCGTTTGGGTTAGGTAATATGCAAACCAAACGAGATTTAGACACAGAAATTTGTCAAGGGCCCAGCCAGTTAGCCAGTCTGTGGGCCAAGCTAGCAGTTGGCCAGTTGGCCAGTTAGCCAGTTATCCAGTATGGCTAGCACGCCAGACAACTATGCCAGCCAGTTGGATGAGTGACTGACTGATTGACCAACTGAGTGTTTGACTGATTGACTGACTGACTGCCAATCGGCCCAGCCGACCGGCCAGCCAGGCCTTAAAACGAGGCTCCGTCCGTCCTCAAAGTAATAACTCAAAGTGTGCGCAGTATTTTCAGTTGTTAACACGTTTTCACGCGCACATAATTGCATATATATATGCATGTACATATATATACTATACATATATATATCTATATACCTATATACCTATATCTATGGGTGCTAAACATTTGTATGTGCTTACGACTATAGTTAACAGCGGCAGCAGCAGAAGTCACATTTGGCCACAGTGTGAAAACCATAAACAAAATTGAGGCTAATTGCGACGCACTTTTACTCTCGCACGCAGCATGTTGACAAAGTTAAGCAACTTTTTCTTATAAACTAAAATATATATACATAGTATATACATGTATTATATACTCTATATATATATATATATTTATAAAATGCTCATAAATTATTGTGGTTAAATTTTACACATTTATTTCTAGACTTTTAGTCACAACAGCGGCTAAGAAATTAATTTGTTATAAATTTTATATAAATATTGTTTGGAACCAAAAAAACAAAAAGTGTATATAAAAAAGCTAGAAAGTCCGAAGATTTTATACGCTCTACAAATAGTTGTTGCCGCCAAAGCAAACTCAAATTTGTTGCAAGTAAAATTTTGCTATTGATCTTCTTATATATTATATAGAAAACTTTTATATAACTATTGTCCTGGGTGTCATATTCTGTCATATCCTGAAAGCGGTTGGCAAGTAGAGCTGCTGATTTGCACGCGTTCATCGCTTATCCAATTCTCTGCTTATCAGTTCCTATAATCAGGCCTTTGTTCATGTTCTCATAAGCAAACGGCTAAAAGCTAAAGTTGTCCGATCCTTTTGAAATTTGGTAAGGCAATTCATAATACAAATTACTAAAAGTGTATCAAATTTCAAAACAATTGCTTGAAAATCATGGGGTATATGGGCAAAACATGCTTTTAGTTGTCTGGCAACTATATGATATAGTGGTTTGATCCTTTTGAGAGTTTCTGTTACTTATATGATCAACATCAACCAATGTCCTTATATAAAAGTCTGTCAAATTTACTCTTATGACAATTTGGCACACATTATACAAGTTTCACAATATAAGTCCAGCGTTTTCAGAACTTACTGAACCAACCTCGTTCGTGAATCAATCCACGCAGTTTTCTTTATCTTTTTGCCTTTAGCAAATAAGTCATAAAATTTCCAAAATAACTTTGACAAAATTTCGTAGCGTTTCATTCATTAAAAATCAAAGTACCATATATATAACCCTATATGTATGATACTTGGAATTCAGCTTTAGCCAGGATATGACGTCGAATCAACCCAAAAAAACAAAAAAAAAAAAAAAAAAAACCGTATGACAAACAAACGAAAGTGAAATGTTCTACAGAAAACAGCAGGAAGAAGAAGAAGAAACACAGAAATGATTACATGAATTTTCTCGGACAGCAAATCGTAACATTTATTCTAATTCCTCATGACGTAATTCGC
Organism: Phorticella flavipennis; assembly: GCA_037040045.1. NCBI lineage: Eukaryota > Metazoa > Arthropoda > Insecta > Diptera > Drosophilidae > Phorticella > Phorticella flavipennis. Next base: position 5,079 of record JBANCY010000487.1, on the reverse strand, counting down.
GCAAGTAATTAGATGATTATCTACTTTACTTGGACAGTGGACCAGACACAGCGGTGCGGAGAGGAGGGGCAGGAGGGTTGAGACAAACACTTGAATATTTCTATTTTTGTAGCAGATTCGTCGACTGATTTGCGATTTGCGATTTGCTTATATGTGTGCCATTTGCGATGCCATTTCATAGACATAGTCTAACGACAGGCCCATAAACAGCAAATTTACACAAGATCATCAAAGTAAAGTGCCTCGGACACTCGGACACTCGGACAGCACCTGCAGTCTCGATATACCCTTGCAGCGCAGTCCGAGGACGAAGGGGTATCACGGTGCACTTCCGGTCTCTCGCGTAAATTAAGAGATTTGATTTCAAGAGAAATCAATTGTTTTTTTGGCTTCACATTCATTTTACACATTTCGTGTTTGTGCTCTAGAGGGTATCTAGTATTCTATATGACCACAGCTGGCCCCTCATTCTTGTTATTGTTTGGCTTTCAGTTGTGATTTTTACAAACTTTTGTGCGCCAACTTGTTGATTTGCGGACTCATCAAGTGCATTGTGTGGCAAGCATAACAATAAATTACATCCACATTTACATTTACATTCCCATTTACATTCACGTTTACATTTTCATTTACATTTTCTATTTTCCTTTTCCTTTTTTTGCTTTGTTTTGGGCCGTAGAATTACCATGTGTAATTCCGTATTGTTTTCGCCTGTGCAGAGTTCGGCTGGTTTCCTGCCAAAGATCAGCATCAACGGAAGAGTTTTCGGCTTGCTTCCGTCGAGAAAGTAATTACAACCTGATACCATTTGAAAGACGGCCAGGAAGGGTATACTAGTTTTGTTGGCATGTATGTGACAGACAGCAGAAGGCGTGATAGACCCTATAAAGTACATAGAGTCTGGATCAGCAACAGTGGTCAAGTCATTTTGCTCTTCCGTTCTCTGCGAATGCATTGATTTTAGACTTGACTTAAAGCCCCATGGCCAATTTGTATTGACACGCCCCATTTACCCGATAAAACATAAAAATGTTTTGCTTTGTAATGTCCCTAAGTCTTCCATTTATGTTATGGAGCTATTCTTTACAAAATCGGTATATCTGATAATGAATATAAAATACAGAAAAGACTTTCCCAATATTTTTGATTCACCCTTACAGCCATAGTTACTGTTCTAAAGTCATGAAATTTAATATGTAGATGCCCCTATAGACTATACAGAAAGTGGCACCATATATTTTTTTTTTCATCCTACTTTAATCTCCTGAAGATTCATTTAAATCCCGTAATTCTTTACATGATGATTTGAAGTGGCAGACATATATATAACCGTCACAGTTACTATTCTAGAGTCATGCAATTTGGTATGTAGATGCATCTTGAGACTATACATAATGTGTCATCCAAAATGTCACGCCAATAGAGCCCGTCGGCGGATTCTGCTGTTCTTAACTTAATGATTAACAACATTCTGTTTTGATCCTAAGTTAATATATCAAAAATGCATTTGAAGTTAAGTTTGTCAGCAAGTTATTCTCAAAATTTCCGAACCATAACATCCTAAACACGGAAGTTAAAATGTACCCCAAGAGTGAAAGATAAAAAATGTCACTTAGCCGTCAAATGATATGATTCGGAATCAACAAACTGCAAAATGCAGTTTCTCAAATTTTTGATGCCAAGCCCGATTCTATTAATACTATTATATGGCCATAGCAGCCCTATCGGGTCACAGCCGGAAGCACTATTTGTCTTTAGTTCTGCCACCTTCACTGAACATTTTTCTTTTACGCGGGTGAATTTCAAATCCAGCGCCACAACCTAGTTTATGTAGGAGGGGCATGCCTATCTACATGAGTGGTGCTCGAACCCACACCTCTTGTTTGGCGTTTGGGACAGAGGACAGGGACGCTATCCACCGAGCTCCACCGAGGCCCTTTTTTTACCCAGAATAAAAAATGAATAACTGTTGCAGTTAATAATCCTGATGATGGTTAAGATACAATTTCAGAGCACAATTGGGATGAGGGTATCTCGCAATCGAGCACTTGACAGCGCTGCAGCGCTCTATCTTGTTTTCATGAATTTCATATGTTTGGCTGATGTCCGAGTGTATCTGAATCTTGGCTCCGCCTATTATTAACTATTTACTTTCTTATCATAGTTAGTTTCGTGTTTACACGTGCTTCCTCTTTTATTTCTCTTTCTTAGCCTTTCACTCGGCCTCACTTACACTGGTTTTGGCCACCTTCCCCCAACTGGCCCCAACTAGCCCCAACCTGCCATGTCTCTCTCGCATTTTGGTTTATTTTTTTTTGTGTTTTTTGTATTTTTTTGTTGTTTGTTGTTTGTTATTTTGGGGGCATGGCCATGTTTACTTGTCTTCTCTTTGCTTATGTATTTTCACGCTATTTACTTATGTTTTTCACAAGTGCAATTGAGGTTACTTTCTATTTAAAATTAAATAAATAAGTACGCATGCAAATAGAGTGGAGCCCGCCCAATGCCCCTGCCTGTCGTCGTAGTCTTCTGCTTCTTCTTCTGCCTCTTCTGCTGCTTCTTCTTCTTCTTCTTCTTCTTCTTTGGTTTATGGTCGGTTTTATTTTTCAAACAGCTGCCGGCATGCATCAAAATTTGCCATCCATTTTTCTGTTTTTCTTGCCCTTGTTCTATGTTCAAAGCATTTAAATAGATCCCCCCATAGATACTTATTTTGAACAGATAAAAGATACAACAACTACAGCTGCTCTTGTTTACTGTCTCCCCTGTCCGCACTGACCCCCTGTCCACCTGTCTAACCGTCCATCTGTCTGTCTATCTGTCTAGCTGTCTGTCCCGTCTGTCGTCCGTCCGTCCGTCGTCTTGTTTGTTGTTTATTTTTATAAATTGTGCGCACATTTGTATTACTTTGATTACTTCGCTCTGTCGTTTCGCCTGTTGTGCACAAATAAATCATTGCGGTTGCGGTTTATATAGCATGTACTATATGTACTATAAGATACTATACCCCATATAGACCCCATATACCCCATACACCCCACAGCCCACAGACGCCTACTTACTGAACCACCCTCGCAGCTTAGCTCACATGACAAGCCAAACCAAGCCAAACCAAGCCAAGCCAAGCCAACAAACACTTGATTCTGATTATGATCTATCGCTATATATAATCATTAGATACGACGCTATTAATATTATATATGTACTTGGTATATCTTATAGAGTATATTTACGTATATTTCGTATGAATGAATATGAAATTTTGGCACTCGCAACTCGCGTACCAAAACAAAATACGCCGATAAACACTTAAAACACAGCAAAATTCGACACAAACAAAAACAAAATCAGCTAAAACAACAAAGCATGAAATCATTTTGTCATCTACCGTCACAGAGCTCTTACGTTATATACAGATAATGAATCTCAATCTGAATCTGAATCGCAACTGTGAGCCACCTGAGGCAAAAATCAACATATGTCTACATTGTAGGCGTTGAAACAGATATAGCTACATACACATAGTGAAAGATACAGATGTATCTATATAGTTTCTATATACTAATATAGGTCGCTAGCGTCTGTTTGAGTCTGATATCATGATTGAAGACTCAGCGCCCGTTACTTTACTGTTAATTGCTGCATAACTGTCTAATCAACGAACTGGAAATGAAAATGGACATGAAAATGGAAATGGAAATGAAAATGGAATAAAAGGCCACAATTAAGCCAAGTACTTTTCTAAAATTAACTCTTTAGAAACTTCAAAAAACAGAAATTTCTTGTTCTGTTACTCACAAAGTCAAGTCATTCCAAAAAAAAAGTAATTGAGGAAAAAAGTTTTGGAGGGTTTACGACTTGAACGAGTTCGTTAAAAAAGTAGATTTTCGCATGGGGCCGAATCGGTGAAAGTCTCTAGCTTGTCAGAATGCTGGAAATGTTGAACTTGCAAAGCTCTAGAAAGGCTTAAATATGGGCAGATTTCCAGAGATTGCCTAACTATCGCATGGAGAATTAAGCTCATTTTTTAGAACTCTCAGCGTACTTTCAAGAAAATTTATCAATTATGGCATTATCTATCATGCTTTTTGCTTAAGAACTCACTAGTTCCTATGGGCTTTCCCAACTATACAGTTTTAATTCATAACGATATATCGATTAGGCTATTTTCACGATGATTACATTTAATTAGGTAGATTCGAAGATTCAAATTAGAGCTCGGCACACGCGATACTATCGTAAGAGGTCGTTACCTGAGCTAACTCACGCAAGATACGATAGTTGTCCTGTTTACCCTGGGTTGCCACTTGTTTGATTTGAAGTCCGTTCACGTGATTCCATTAGAAATTTATAGTTATCTCCCTTGTCGAAAGAGAAATGTTGGCCAACAAATTGTTATTATTTTTTTATGATTTTTTGTGATTTTTTGTGATTTTTGTGTTTTGTTGGGTTTCGTTGGGTGTTTTTTGTCATTTTGTCGGTTCGTTGACAATTGCCAAATGTCAAAACGAAAATGTGAGGGATCGTCGAGTCGTGACAGGCAGCACGCGGCAGCAGGAGGCGTCTGCTCGGCCTACTCACATTTGAGTTGTTTGGCGCTCGGCGAGCAGAATGCTCGAGCTGTATAAAAATACATTTAAATCTTCTACACTTTTCTAAAACAATCAAAAAATCTAAAGGAAAATGAAAACGAAAACGAAAACAATAACAAGAAGAAAAATTAAAACGGCGCCACAATTTGCATTTATTATTTATACCCACCATCTATAAAATGGGTATGCTCGTCTCAAAGATATCAAAAACTAAAAAGGCTAAACACCCTAAACATGGTACGTTAGTTAAGCACACCAGCATCATTTCATAACATTCTTAACATTATTTTCACATTATCCCACACAAACCCATTCACAGAGTATTTCCCCGTTGGGAAATCCGCTTCTTTTCCATGTATTTGTTGTAGTTTTGTATCTTGGGCTCTCCGTGTAAACACAATGTGCCATAATGTTTCAAATTAATAACAATTGTGAATGATATGTGGTATATATCTATATATATATATATATATATATATATATATAT
>JBANCY010000486.1:0-30801 GCA_037040045.1 Phorticella flavipennis | reverse complement strand
ATTCACAATTGTAGAAATTTCATGAAAAATCCAAATGTAACAAAATCTGCAATTTTCATCCGATTCGGCCACGGTATCACTAAAAGTTGAATTTGTCCAAATTTCTTATGTTTTGAAATTATTGTATTGAAGTTTTACAAACCATTCAGATTCTATATAATCTACCAAACTACCAAATTGCAAAAGGATCGCACCATATTGTTGAAATCTTCGAAGATAATGCTGCCTCAGTTCGTCTTTATAGGCAAAAATAAAATAGGAAGGACTACAAATGCTCTAATGTGGATTCTAAGCTTCGATCTAATGAATCCACAGTATGACACTCAACCAAATTTCCCAAATTTTTCTTTTATTATAATCTCCACTTTTTCGAAAAAAGATTCTTAAAATAATCGCCTTAAGTTAGTTTTACTGTACAAGTTGGATACGTCATATCCAATTGTATTCTAAATTTAGACATAATTTTCTAGCCTGCCCATTGCCTCGGTGTGTATTTTAAGAGTTATTAACATTGCGGCTAAAATTTTGGAGTTAATGAACCCTGTAAATGAGAGAGAGGAAAGAGAGTGCGTGAGATAAAGAGAGTTCACCATGACAACAAATGTTACCACCCCTAAAACTAGCTAAACATAAATAAATTAAAACATACCAAAGAGCTTCTATTTTTAATGAAATTCCAGAACAAAATAGTATAAAGTACAGCTGGAACATCTGTACGAAGTTAAGAACTACAAGTTTTATATACTTGCATTGGTCTCAATTTGCTTGAAATTTCTATTATATTTTTTTTAACCCTATCGCATATTATATGTATTTAGAAATCGCATTTATTGATTTATATTTTCTTAAAAAAGGAAAAAAAAATCCCATACAAAACTTGCTAAAAAATGCGGGTAAAACACGTCACAATTCCCAGGCCCATAATTGTGCCAATTGTTGGAAAATGTTGAAAGTAGAAAAAATTCTGACTTACATTTTGGGTATACGTTTTTTCGGTGATGTCAGCAAGTTCAGGTCTTGATATAACCTACTGTTTTTTGGGTCTCAGTGTTGTGGGTAGAAATTTTCAAAGGGGGTTTGATGGGGATTGCGATGAGGGTTAGAGAATATAAATGGGCTAAAGATAATACTTGGGTTACAATTTCAAAGCTATCTGTAGAATCGATGTGCTATATAACAGAGTTAATAGCAAAAAATGATTTAAATTTTATTTGCTTTTGAAAGGAAACTATATCTATATCCCAACTATTTCAAAACTGAAAGACAAGATCATTAAAGATTTGTGGGATTCGGTTAGATCATGCTATTGTATCATATAACTACAAGGCGGTTTTCCACATATTTTCTATAGATTTTCAGTCTATTGTCTTCAAATTATCTATACACCAAATTTCAAAACGTTATAACTATAAAAACTGAAGATATGCTTCGAACCCTTGGGGTTTCATTATGTTTCGGACCTTAGTATTTTGATAAGAACTGTTCTAAGAGCTCATCAACTAATTACCACACCAAATTGATAACATTTTTTCCCTTCAGTTTTTTCTAAGCTATCTCAAATTGTGGTTTTTGGTCTAATCAGTTTCAGGCATGGGAACTACGTAGAATTCCTAAGACCTGTTTCTACTTGTTTAGTTTCTGTTTTTGGTTTCCTGAGCTTTATCTTGAGACTTGCCGGTTCCCCCTGCTGTGTGCTGCGGCACTGTCTGGTACCCTATGAATGCTACACACTTGTTATATATGCTATACTTATCGATCGGGAATTGGGCGCGACAGCGTGTTCAAACATGCAAACGGGGATTGACGATTGACTGACTGACTGATTGACTGAGTCATTTAGCCCGCATTTGTGTGTTTTGTTTGTGCCGCGATAAGGGCTTATCAGTCCCACGGAACAGTTGGGTAGCTCTATGTAGCCCAACCGAGGAGGGTTACTAGAACTTCGGCTTAAAAGTGCCTCCTCATCTACCTGTAACCTGTGTGCGTGTGTCACATGAACTCCGAAAATAACCTGTGCCAAAAAGTAACCATTGCAAGTCCAGTCAGTTGAGATTCGGTCGGTCGGTCAGTCAGTCGTCAGTCGGTCGAGTGTGTTCAGAGTGTTCAGTCATTTGAGTCTGCTTTGCCAGATGTATATATATCTCTATATATATATATGGATTTCAAATAATATATTTTCTAATATTAACTCAAAAGTTCATAGTACTTACTATTTGATGGTAAGTCTCGTCTATACGTCTATACGTCTACAGGTCTATATGTATCTGGTCGTCGGGTGTATCTTTGTGTTGAACGCGGAAGTCGGTTTCGAGTTGAGTGCATTTTCACGCCAAGTTGCCTGGAGTTTTATTTTTTTACGAGGTTCCCCCGCCATATAGGCTCCCCCGAGGCCCCCCAGGCAGGCCGCGGGCAAACAGTTAACGCCCATTAATGAATTGCCCACAAGCACGCCAACTGCAGCAGCTGAAGGCAAAAAAAAGCTAAAAAAAAAAAACTGGCTAATTTGGCTTTATTTTTCTAGCTACAATTTGAATTGGTGCAGAAACTTTTCAATATGCGTCTCGCGCTTTCAATGCGAATAACATTCAAATAACATGACAGCCGGTACAACTGGACAGTCGTCCGGACAGCATATATATCTGTCTATATATATACATATATATACTATATAGAATAGAATACGGCACTTACAGCTCTCGGTTTGATACGCCCCCAACCAAGTCCCAACTGATTAGCCATGCAGCCAGCAGCCCAGCAGTGCTCCGTCCCAGCTCCAACGCTCCATCAATTTGGCAACTCGTCTCTGCCTCTCTTTCCCGCATCGCATCTGCCATCTCTTTCACGTTGTGGGCCTAGAACCACGTTTGGAGCCACGTTTGAGCCATGTTGGCCGAAGACATTGATTAATGAGCTGCCTTGCCAAGCTGTCGGCCAAAAAAACAAATTACAATTTTATTCAAATTCATCTAGTCACTATTTATGTTATAGGCAGCTCGTGCATTGTCAACGACTTGCCGTATACCCTGTGATTTGCATTGATCAGATGCCACGTGTTGCTTGGCTATTTATAGTTTTATATAGTCGAATTTTTGATCTCCTACGCCACAACCTAGTTTTTCTAGGAGGGTCGAGCCTATCGACATGAGCGGGATTTGAACTTGCACCTCATGTTTCGCGGGATAGTGCTCTATCCACTAGCCCACTGAGGCCCCGAATATCCATAGCTCTGGCTATATTTATAAATTCCAGCTAGCGTTCTTACAAACTTTGGTAGCTCTGAGTGTTTCACTTTTCATAAATAGATCTATATATCCCTATCTACTATGCTTCTTAAGAATTTATTTAGTTTCTTTCAGTTTCCATTATGGGTTTTGTCAACATTTTTTGGTAAAACCCTTGTTTTCTTCATATTTGTTCTGTAAATCTTTGACAAACTATCGTATTCTGGAGATTCATTTAGTTTCATTCAGTTTCAAGTATGGTTCTTGTCCAAATTTTTTGGGATAAAGCTAGTTTTCTATAAAAACTGATCTATCGAGCTCTACTACCGAAATTTTCTTAATGTGCTTAAAAAATGTATTACTATTTGTTTTTTGAAATCTTTAAAATAAGAATCGACAAACATAACTATCGACTATTTTAACTTATCGGAACAATCTCTTGAATCTTTTTTGGAAGAAAAACTGAAAGGATATCAATTTAAGGAACAACAAATAGAGTGCAAGTCTTTAGTGTTATCGATTTAATGTGTGAGAAGATTCAGGTTGTCAAACTTGTTTTGGGAAGTCAATAATATTTACCTTGGCAATGCGAAAGTTTCTAATGATCGTTAGATCGCTACGCATGAAAATTGCGATTGTTATCGATAGTTTCATAAGCAGTGGTTCTCTTATAGGAAATAAACTATTTTCCTGTACCCTAAGTTTTTTTTTATTGATTAACAAATCGCCTATAGATTATCTTCTGGTTTATCAAAACATTTTTTGTGTTCTATTAGAAATTACAAATCGATAATTTATATCGATATGTTTCTTTTTCTGATTTGATTTATGAAGCCGATATAATAGTGACTATAAATCTTAAAGTTGGGGTTATTGATTGCTCCAGCAAATGCTCACAAATTACAGGGTATCTCTTGTATTTGTTACTACAAAACCAACTTTATCGATTTGTCTTAAATCTAATTTTCTATATTTTCTCTCTCTTTGCAGCACACGTGAACCGCCATTGTACATATATATTTATCTCATAGATAACCAACTACATATGTATATATATAAATAAATATATATATACGTCGATATATATAAAGTATATATTTTATATAAGAATCTAAGAAGCAACAATCAGTTACCGATTTGTGGTGAATATACATAAAGCATATACCGATATATTTTGTTGTTGCATTGTTGTTGTTGCCACGAGTCTTTCGAGTGGTACGAAAAGGTCCCAAAGATTCCCCACACTTCTGTTGTGGAAGACAACAGCACACAACCCACAGAACTAAGCAACAACTGGAACTGGTCCTTGAACCGATACAAAATGTTTAGTCCGGAATACGAGAAGCGCATACTGAAGCACTGTAGTCCTGTGGCGAGGAATCTATTCGATAACATTGAATCATCGACGACGCCGACATCTTTGGATCGTTTCATACCCTGCAGGTGAGTGAACTGACTGACACGCCCCATCCATGCCCTCCTGCCCATGTCCGCTCCGAGCCGTTATTTCAGCTACGTCATCTTTTCCGCTTTCGAGCGTGTTCAGTAAAAGACTGGGAAAAGAACAAACAACAACAACAACAACTGTTTTCCCAACAACATGTTGCAACAACAACTGGTTGCGCCTCGTTGAGCTAACGGAACCCACAGACAACGTTTCCTCCTCTCCTCCAAACGCCTCCCTAGCATTTCCGCACACCCATTGCCCCCCCCCTTGTTAATGAGATTCACAAACCAGAAACCAGTTGGGGCTCTATGTAGGCTCTTCAAATTCTTCAAAACTTGTAGCCGTCGCAGCAGTTTCTACGAAACATTTCCCAAAACATATTCGGTCCTCCGCTACCTGTCATAAACGTACCTTCCTACTTCCGAAACACAAGTTGATCAACCTTCCGAGTTTTGCTTGGTTTTGTGCTTAGTTTTCCCTATCAAATAATAAGCTTTTAGGAGATATTTAATAGAGATTTCTCATTTACTCATAGTAAGGCAGTATTGTAATACACACTATAACGTACTTTCCTACTTCCGAAACACAAGATCAACCTCCCAAGCTTTGCTAGGTTTCGTGCTTAGTTTCCCCTTTCAAATAATAAGGATTAAGAAGAGATTTCGCATTTTAGGATATTACGGAATGACACTGAGGCAGTATCTATATACACACTATATATATGTTTTTGGAATCTTATCGGGTTGATAAACCCTGCGCACCAAACCCACCATACGGTCAATGCTTTTCGGCGAATTGGTCAGTTGTCACCCTTTTTCAAAAAAAACTTCGGATGAAATGTATTTGTCATTTAAATATGGCATAATGTGGTGTCTCTTCCAAACACACCTAAAACTATATGAAGCATTTGTTCATTCACTCATTTGTAATCGATTTTGTTTCTTGCACTAAATTCCAATCTTACTGAATCAGTCAGTTTTTACAGTGTTTACTGGATAATGAAACAGTTTTGGGAATTTTTATTTAAATACTCTTTTTTTATATTCTTATATACTTTTTCGAGCAGCTTAGGGCCTCTATTTAAGCCTCCCATTTGTATAAGTTTCAGTAATCAATTATTTTTCTCTGTCTGTAAAATCTGCGTTGAGCTGAAGATAATTCTTGATTTTTTCTATTGTAAGAGTTCTTCTGTTACTGGTTTCAGTTTTTGCCGTTAGTTTTCTTTTTTCTTTTCTTTTATTGACCGAAACTTTGTTCCCAAGGAATTCTCAAAAAATTACGCGAGACCTTGCGATATTTAAGAGTTTTCTTTCGACTTTTTCTGCTAACTTCTTTATAAATATTATGCTGACTTAATGGTAAAATTGTATCCTTATTTGAGTTTTTATGCTTTTACTTTACGTTTATTGTCATTCTGTTACTTTCAGTTAGAATATAACTCTTTTTAGTTGAAGAATTGGTATTTTATTAATGATTCCATCTGGAATCATATCATTTTAAGCTTAGACAGCAGTACTAGATACTTCGGATAGTTGAAAGGTTCTGTAAAACACAGCACAATGAAGAAACAAAAAATCAAGCTTTTTAACATCATAGAATAGTATGGGGCTTACAGTGCCTTATATCTTTATGATCCAATATAGTTATAGTCCTTTAATGTTCTTAAAAGAAGAAATACTACATATATTTAGGCTTAAAAATCTTGAAATCTTTTATCCTGGTACATATTGTGCCAATCTTATTAGAACATATACCCAGTCTTATTAGAAAATATACCAAAAAACTTGACAAGTCCCAAAAATTAAGAAATTAAGATATGTTATTTCGATAGTAGCGAAAGGGATATAAATCCTCTATTCCCGATACTTAATTGACTTTAAGATTATTGAACAATTTTGGTTTGTTTTATACCTTTGTTTAGCAATTTAAAAATTTTTACCAAAGTTTTTTTAACTATAGATTAGTTTATTTACGGCTTACAGTATTTTAACAGTCGCTGTTAAGCAGTTAACAGCTGCTGTTCATGTAATGGCATTGTGTGTGTCGCCTGCCTGTCTGTCTGCCCAGATTTTGATTGAATTGTCATTGATGGCCCCCGCTGCACCTGGCCTGGCCCTGGTCCCCTGCTCCTTCCGCCCAAGCTGCCCCTCCTGCTCCCCCACAGCTGTTACCTTGTGGAACTCATGATTTATCGCAGGTGGAAGTAGGTGCTGCTATCAAATGCCGCTGGAAGATAAGCAGCAAATTTGAATGGGATTCAATTTGAATGAAGACACTGCACGTCGAGGAGCAGCTGGAGAGGGCTGGAGAGAGGAGCACGTGGGACGGTGGGGATGTGCTTGGGGGGGGGACTTGTCGTAGGCGAAACGCAGGTTGCATTCGTAAACAGTTTGCCAGTTTGGAGCTGGAGCTGGAGCTGGCAATGCAGTTGCCCCCGCGTGACACACACTCGCACAGTGGGCAACCGCGTACAAATTGTCTCACACTTGGGCCAACATTTCATGGCGAATTCGGCCTGCGTTAGCAAATATTTAACAAATTTTGCCAACTTTTTTGCAAATTTGACATTCAATATTATTATTATTTTTTGCAATGTTTTTTTTTTTTTTGCACGTTGCACACGTTTTTTATGTTTTATGAGCAAAAATAATAACAATTGGCCGTCTCTTATTGTTGGCATTACGTGGTGGGATACCCATTACCTTGCAGGGGGTCTCTAGGCGGGTCTGTCTGGGGGACAGGTTGGGATCGGGGGGTCTATCAAGTCGCCGGTTGTCCGACACGAAGGGTGCCAAAGAGTCATTGGGTTCCCCCTGCGCACAATTGAATTTGAACGCGTTTGCATAAATTTATTTTGCAATTGTTTTTCGCTGTTGTCTTGTCTTTGTTGTTGTTGTTATTTGTATAAATAATTTATATTTTGGCAAAACTTACTTTTTGCCATGCCATTTTGTGCCTAGTTTGCAAAAAAACAGAGAGGAAAGAGGAAAACCTGCGAATCCAAACCGAAGTGGAAATACGCTACCAAAGTGACTAACAACAGGGCAAAGACGATGTTTTCCTTGGGAAATTCTAGGGTAGAAAATCTTTTCCCTGACATTTTCCATACTATACACATTTGTCCATTTGAAATGTTTGATTCTTTAGCTCCAAATTTTCATATTTCACAATGTGTTTTAGGAGAATTTTCTTAATATCTCCTAATGATTCAAACCTTTAGGGTTTCAGTCTTAAAAATGGCTTGAAAGTCTTAAATTTTAACAATAGTAGCGATAACGGTTTTCGGGAGACCAGTGAACAGTGCACTGACTAAACAAGAGGTGTAGGTTCGAGCCTCACTTATGTCGAGAGCATGACTCTCTTCGAAAAAATATGTTGTGGCGTAGGATTTGAAATCAACCTACGTAAAAAAAAAAAGATCTTCAGTAAAGGAAGCGGAAAAAAAGAAGACAAATAGTGCTTCAGGCTTTGACCTAAAGGAGTTTACTATGGCTATATAATAATAATCTTAAGGGTCTTCGGTTAAACCAGTTAACAGCGCTTTAACCAAACAAGATATGTGGGTTCGAGCCTTACTCATGTAGAGAGCATGACCCTCCTTGAAAAATATGTTGTGAAATATGTGAAATCTTCAGTGAAAGAAGCTCAAGAAGAAGATCAAGGAAAATAGTGCTTCAGGCCGTGACTCAATAGTGTTGTTATGGCCATGTAATAATAATAATAATCCTCTTATTATCAATCTACTAATCTTATTAGTATTAATCACAGCAAATCCCATAAAAGATCTTCAAATTTAGCAAAGAATTGTCAAGGACTTCAAAACTTTTGTTAGTGATCATTCTATCTATAAGATATCATAGAACATTAGTGTTAGATTTGAAGACATATAAGCCATAGAAAATGCACAAATATCAATTCATAAATTAGTATTTTATTTCTTGAAAATATTCCACTTGATGATAGAAAATTGCTCAAATAGATTCTAAATGAAAAGTGTAACCTTTTTCCCATATTTCAAATCGGCTCGGGGTATATATCTACAATCCAATTTCTTAGCTTTGATTGGCTTTAGATTTGTATATTGCTGTGTCCCTACCCAACACCGCCCCACATATATGTATTATAAACAATTTCATGTTCCAATATTTACGTAACACATTCCATGCGATATTTACAATACCCTCGAGTTTTGAACTAACCGAAAACCCAAACCCCACCAGTTCCATTGCCAAATGAAATCAGAGAGCCTTTCGTTTTTATTTACATTAATTGCAAATTATTATCATATTTATATAATTCCTCCAAAACCCCCCCGGGTTTATCTCTCTCCTTCTTCCAGAGCGAACAACAATTGGCAGACGAGCTTCGCCTCGATTAACAAGTCCAATGATAACTCGCCACAGACGAGCAAAAAGCAAAGGGATTGCGGCGAAACGGCACGCGATAGTTTGGCCTATTCGTGCCTGCTGAAGAACGAGCTCCTTGGATCGGCCATAGATGACGTTAAGACCGCCGGCGAGGAGCGCAACGAGAACTCCTATACGCCGGCGGCCAAGCGCAGCCTCTTCAAGTATCAATCACCCACCAAACAGGTAGGAACACCCCCCAACAGGGGGCCCCAAAGACCCATACTTTCTTTTCTTTCATATTTTTATTATTATTATCATGTTATATATGTTATATGCTATATCTCTATGGATATTTTATTGCTATTGTAGTTGTTGCATTAATTGAATTTGCAGTCGGCGCAGTTTTTGTTGTGTGAATTAATTGAGGAGAGTCTGGGTGTTCGCTCAGGCACCTTTTGAAAGACGGCAATGCGTCTGTTCGGTTCTGTTCTGTTCTGTTCTGTTCTGTTCCGAGTTGAATGCACTTGTCTGACAAGAGAACAGGTCATGGACTCTTCGACCCAGACCCAAAGGCCCAGACACAGAGTCTCAGACCCTGGGAAAATGCAAGCCCCGAAAATATATTTGTCTCGAGTCTAGAGAACTGCCAAAGGGCAACTGTAGAGAGCTGGGAATTTGATCGATTTGAGAGGTATTGACATTTTGGGGCACGGTTGAGAGATAAGATTGGTTGGTACTATATGAGAAATGCCGGTAAAATCAGTAGTAATGTTGGTTGAGTAAGTAGTTAGTCTACGCGGATGATTGGTACTGCAGGTACTGTAAGATCGGTATTAGAAGTTGGTATTGTTAGTAGTTCGTCTGTAAGACTAGACGACTATCAAATTATGAAACGCTAGCTCCAGTGAGTGGGGAATATATAGCCTCCCTGGTAGGTATTGTCAATAATACGAGGAGTACTGTTATCAGTATGGTCGCTAGATTAAGTGATAGAATCGATACTTAGCAACTGTTAGTGATAGTATCCTGTACTGTCCTTAGACAAGTTGGTATTTTATGTAGTATGGGTCGGTAGTAAGGGGCCTCAGTGGGCCTATCCCGCAAAAAAAGAGGTGTGGGTTCGAGTCCCACTCATGTACTAAGCATGACCTTCCTAGAAAAACTAGGTTGTGGCCTAGGATTTGAAATCCACCTACGTAAAACAAGATCTTCAGTGAAGGAAGTTAGAAATAAATTTAAAAAAAGTGCTTCAGGCTGTGATACGATAGGGTTGTTATAGCAACTTTTTGTTTTTTTGTTTTGTTTATGTGTCGGTAGTCCTAGTTCTATCGATAGGGTTAATAGTTAATAGTCGGTATAGTTGACAAAAGAATCGGTTTTATCAATAGTACGGTCACTATTTATCGTAGTTAAGGTATTACATGGGATTTTGAAATCATTTTTAATTATTTTTATAAAGACTATGAAATGTCTAGAATATTTTCAGAGAGTTTCAAGACAATTCGATTAAAAGTGTAGGAGATAAAACCATTGGGAGAGGGCCCAGTATAGGTCGCTCTATTTATACTTATAGTATATCTATAGGTTTCATCGCTAATTGAATTTTCAACTTTTTTTCGAAATATCGTTTTCAATGTCGTTATTCACGGGTTTTCAGAAACTATTAAAGCGATATTATTCAAAATTTTCACAATCCTTCTGGATGGGATGACCTCGTGATGGATTATTCCAACGACCGGTTGGTTCTTCGGTACGGTCACATTGTGTCCACACTACGACCGCTACTTTCTTCTATTGGGTCGGTAGTGTTGTCACGGCCTCGAATACAATGTGCTTGATTTTGAAAAAAAAGAAGAAAACCTGTCGATTGCCAACGAATTTCGAGTTATTTGTTTGATTAGTTCGAAAAATTGTTCATGTTTGTCGTCTATTAACACGGAGTTATGATCTATGTGTATTTCTGTGTCTCTCCGTTTGCTGTCAGTCCATTATTAATCTCTGACAACCGGTTCAAGAAAAGTCGCTATGATTTGTAGGGCAGGGGCATAGAAAAATGCGCCCTCCTCTCTCTCTCTCTCTCTGTTTCTTCCCTCTCTCATTCGATTTGTCTCTTAGAGCCACGATGTTTACAGACCGGATCGGTTCAGCTTGATTTGGGGTTAACACACTTTGATTTGTCCGCTGCTCCGTTGTTGGTACAGCCGGTTCTTAGTTTGATTTGTACAAGTGTTTTTTCAACTTTTCCTTCTATTTCTTCCTCTTTTGCCTCTACGATTTTCTTTTTCCTCTATGTTTTGGGACCTTTTCTGTTTCCAATTCTATTTCTATTCCTCCGCCATTGCCACTTGTTTCGGGCCAACCGACAATTGTCTAATAATTGTCATGACGTTCATCATCATCAAAAAGCAACCAACATTTCGACTGACATATTTGCGTGCTTATCAGATTTATGTGTTTGTTTCAGTTGTTGCTTCGACACGTTCTCCGAAAACTCCCTTACAACAATCCACTCACTTTCGGTCCACTGTGTACACTGGGCACACTTTGCTTTTGCTTTGACTAATTTTTGACAGTTGACACGTTGCCAAACGTCGTCGTTGTCGCCGCCAAGTGAACAATGCGAGTTATAATAATAATAATAATAATAATAATGACAATAACAATAACAATATGAATGTCTGCACCCAAATCCGAAATCCCAAATCGAAGTCGAAATTCTTCAACCGTCTTTGTGGTCCGAGAAAATTGTGTGCTGCTCTTAAGCAACTACTTCAGTGGTCTAAAACGACACTTGAGTCAATATAAGAAGCAACTCGCGCAATAAATAACCAGATCTACTCCGAGTCGGGGACCCCGAAATAAGGTAAACCCAACCGAAAGTACCAAAGCTTCAAATGCGCCAGCGTTGAGCTAGGAAATCACAGTTTGCGCTGTTTGACAGTGACTGTGATATAATGATTTGGCGTAGAAGTCACAGATTTGATCCAAAATTTCTTCGGGGAGCAATAAAGTTGACTCGTAAGAAACATATTTGGTTGAATTGAGAAAAAAGTCTAGATTTTAAGAAATTATAGAAATTTGAAAACTAGGGAAAGCAAAACAAAATCTTTTTCAAATTTATTCTCCACTATGGGTCGATTTGGAAACCGAAAAAATAAGAAATATGTATGATAATAACTGATTATTATTATTGAAATGAGATTCCATGTTCGGTTATAACATTTCTTCAGAAAAATATAATTTTCCAAATTTTGAAGGAGTTTCAATTTCTTTGAGGTTTTAAAGAAATTTCGACAAAAAGAAGGTGGAGTTCTTTGGTAGAAAACCTTTATAAGTGTCAATTTTTTCGCTGTATATTTGCTGAAATATTAAAAACTGGTTTCTGAAATTTTGTATACATATTTTAAGATAGTTAAATTTATGGTTAGGGGCCTGGGTGGACCAGTGGATAGCGCACTGTCCGACCAAACAATGATCCTCCTAGAAAAACTAGGTTGTGGCGTAGACTTTGAAATCCACCCACGTTAAAAGAGATCTTCAGTGAAGGAAGCAGAAATACAGGAAAATAGTGATTCAGGCTGCGAACCGATAGGGTTGTTATGGCCATATAATAATAATAAAAGATATGATTGAAGCGATATATTATAATTTCCCTACAAAAAACTGATTATTTGTAACAAAAATACCAAATTTGTCTAAATAACCACAAAGGAATTGAAATAGGCCTCCGAGTTATTCCCCTAAAAAACATTAGGTTTACCATAAATTCGATGAAATATGCCTAAATTTGATATGAATTCCGCATCTTTTCTTGTGCCTAAAATATGAAATTTGCGCATCTCTAAACGAAACTCTCATGAGCTCCTCACATCGAATCAGATCATAAAAGTGGAATGTGTTGTCGGGAGGAGGGATTTACTTAGAGGAGGGTAGGAGGGAGGTATGTAGTGGGTACTTGCGTCGTGTACTCATTAATGGCCTGCGGTGCCTCTGCCTCTGCCGCCTGCCTACCTTTCCGGGTCTTTTAGCTCTTTTTCTGTTTGGATTGGAAGCCCCAAAGCTATATAACTATTATATTAACGTGCCATTTTCGAGTATGTTCACTCACCTAAGGCCGGCCCAAAGACTTCACATTTTTGGCCATTTCATTTTTTGATTAATGGGCTCAGTTTTTTGGTTTTTGGTTTTTGGTTTTTTTTCTCTTCGGCAGCAAATTGTCGCCTCAATCAGCGGCCATTCATCTACATCACGCCCACACAATTAACGCAGACACACCCAAACCTCGGGGGGGGGGAGTTGGGCTTTGCGTGGGAGGGGGGACAGCAGTTGGCAGTTTCTGGTCATAACAAAGTAACAAATAAATATGAAATAACAATAACAAATAACATAATATAATTCAATTATGTGCGGCCGCAATATTTTTGCCATAAATAATAGACCAACCGTTGGGCCCACCCAACACACACGCTCGACTCAACCATTCAATCATTCGTACAACCCATTCAACCACAACCATTCATTCAGCTCGGACAACCAACTCTTTTCTTCTACCGCCCAGACAGTAGCCCCCGCAAGTGCCAAAGCTGTGATTGATAAACGCGAATGTGTCATAAGCCCGGCCAGTGAAAGTCTGCGGTGAAAGAGTTGGAAGATTTTCATATTTTCCAATTGTTAGAGAAATTTTCTTTGTTTTCTATGCAACGTTTTAGTAAGTTGAAGCTATGCACTTTTTGCATTCCAAATTTCATGTCGATATAGCTTTGAGATCCCGAGATAAATATGGTCAAAGTTTTCTGTAATATGACTGTGGTGCGTAGTATATGATTATTAGGAAATTATTAGATGAAATGAAATATGTATATCGTAAAAACAAGCGAATCTTTGGCTTTTCCATTCAAACTGACGCAGCCTGAATCCGTGAAATCCATAGACAGTCGAACTTCCCTATAATGAATCTTGACGGGACCAGAAAATCACTTTATTATATAGAAACTTTATTATATACAATGAAATTGGAACGAATGAGTTGTGTGTTTGAAATCAATTAATAATAGGGAGAGCTTTATTGTATAGAAGTTCCTTATAGAGAAGTTCGACTGTAGTTCGTAGATGCAAAAGTTCTCATGGAAACCATAACTCGCTGACTCAATTCTATCCAAACTCATTTGTTTTTTAGGTAAACGGCACTATAAATTCAATATATATATTACTATTTTAATAAGTTATATCAAATAATTTTCGTTTCGATTTCAATTTCAACATTTTCTTCAGCTGTTTTCAAGCTTATAATCAAGGATCTTAATACTTGGCTTAGAATTTTTAGATCAGATCCGTAATAATCATTTTTGGCTTGGTTCTTTTAACATCAGGAAGTCCACAATTCTTAGACCATGATAGAACTTGATAGGTTAAGAAAAATCTCTTAAATTATATTTCAGCAAGATCTTAGCATTAATTAGACAAGTATTTTGGGAACAAGCTGAAAATATATATCATTTTCTTACAATAGGATCAGAGTATGTAAATTTAGAAAAAAGATTTGCTGTTCCATACGAAAGTGTTATTTAATGAATTTAAGATCAATTTGGGGGCCTCGATGGAGCAGTGGATATCGCATTGTCCCACCCAACAAGAGGTGCGAGTTCGAGTCCCGCTCATGTCGATAGGCATGACCATCCTAGGAAAACTAGGTTGTGGTGTAGAATTAGAAATCCACCCACGTGAAATATGTTCTTCAGTGAAGGAAGCAGAAACAAAGGAAAACATTGCTTAAGGCTGTGACCCGATAGGGTTGTTATTGCCACATAATGATAATAAAAGATCAATTTAAGACTTGTTCTATTGCTTACTGTAGCAATCATTGCCCTGTCTATACCCCAGTGTTAGGTTCTATAGATTCCTTAAGCTTTGGGCCATTTGGTTGTCCAAATGACCTTGTTAAGCTATGCCTCCTCCCCGATTTCTTGACTAATGCCAGTTTAATGTTCTACTCTTTGCCATAATTTATAGCACAGCAAATTTTTATGCTGAAAGTGCTATAAAAATGCACTTAACGCTTGTAATTCCCAAATGATTTAGGCGTTTCGCTCAATGAACACCCATATGGACAATTGCTATAGATTAATTAATAATATTATATTTTTGTTGGCCGAAAAACGATCTGCTCGAACCAGTTTCTACTCCGACTAAGGCCCAACGCCAAGTATGGAGCACCTGCTGGAGCACCTGTTCGCAAAGCTCCTCTCTTCGGCCTCATAGACTAGGTCCGATCGAGCTATTTTATTGTTGTTTGGTTTATGATTATTTTTAGTATTGTTATTAATTTATGCAGCAGACACTGGCATTAGCATGGCATTAACTTGAAATTTAAGCCAGCCACTTGGCCACACTCCAACCACTCCCCGAACACTCCCCGACCACTCGAACCACTCCGAGCGACCGCCAGAGTCCGCAGAGGGGGGCTAATTTAGTGATTCAGTAAATCGTTGGATCGTTGGGCCACAACCGCGACAGGTTCACACTCGAAGACCATTCGCTTTTCCATTAACGTGCACATTAAAGCCTCTCCGATACCCCCCCTACTCTTAGCCAAAAGTGAAATTTGGGCGTCCCCCTGCCTCCGTTGCCGGCAACGCCCCTGGCTAACTTCTGATTCTGGTTGGCTGTTTGTTTGCTTAATTTATTTAAGCTCTCTTCAAGCGCCGCCCCCAAACAAATGCCGGCCGGCAACTTCTGGCAGGGGGGCGGCGGTGCGGCGACAGCTCATCGCATTCCCATGGCTTTTATTTTATTTTATTTAATGCCATTTCGTTCAATATATTATATACCCTGATCTCTGGTGGAAAGAAACGCAAAAAAGCACAGGGTATATTAGCTATGCGCAAATGTTTTTAAGCGACAGAAGTGGACAGGTCAAGAGCACTATCTAAGATCTATATGATCTGTCTGCAGAAGCTCATTATTGGCCATCATATGGATGGTCATAACAACCTTATCAGGTCAAAGCCTGAAGCACTATTTTCCTTTATTTCCGCTTCGTTCACTGAAGAACTTTCACGTGGGTGGATTTCTAAACCTACACCGCAACCTAATTTTTCTAGGAGGGTCATGCCTATCGATATGAGCGGGACTCGAACTCGCACCTCTTGTTTGACGGGCAGTGCGCTATCTACTAGTCCGCCAAGGCCCCTAAAGAAGCTCATCCCTTTGCGTTTATACCATTATCAGATTAATGGATCAAGTCCATCCGTTAGGTTCAAACTTAATTTCAGGATTTTCATACCCAAATGGGATGAATGTTAAAATAGTTTGCTTCGAACATCTGTAATGGGCTGAACAAGGTTTGGCAGGCACCATAAGGTATATAGATATATACTAGATCAGCGTAAATAGTCTATTTAGGCCTGACCGTTCCTCCGTCTGTCTCTTTCAACGATAAAAGTTGAAAAAATTAAATTATTGAATTTTAGATTATAAATTTTTTTTTTTTCAAAATACGGTAACCTTACTTTAAGATCCAAAAAATATATAACAAAATTTTACTCAATTTTAGGCTGATTTTTGGGTGAAAAATTAAACTCGTCTGCCGAAGTTTAAAAATAGTTTTTTATGCTAATTTTGATGCCAGAAATGGAATAAAATAAAAATATGGACTTTTTAGATTCCAAATTTTTTTCAAAAAACAGGGGGGACCCTTACTAAAAACTGCAAAAAAATTAAAAAAAAATTTTGTTCACCAAATTAATAAAATTTGAATCATGGACGAATTGGAATCAAAAACCATGAACAGAAAGGTATAACAAGTCAAAATCAGTGCAATTTTGACTGAGTTTTGATAGAATGAAATATGCCTCTATAGGACATTTTTCACCTTACATATTAAAATTTGACTCGATTTTAGGGCGTTTTTTGGGTGGAAAATGAAACTCTTCTGGTGAAGTTTTTCACTTGACATGTTAATAAATTACAGAGATATTGACCGGGAATAAGAGTATCTTTGCCGTCGAATAGATGGAATTTCAGAGCGTTATCTTGTCTCTTTTTTGGTTGTTTCAAACGCCATTTTCTACGCTGATCTCTGAGATCTCTATCTTTGTCTTTGTCCAACCATTTCTCTCTTTCTTGCTCAGCTCCCGCTCAATGCCTAAGTTTTGACTAAAAGCTAAAAGTGATTTATTTTGACCTTAACTAAAAAGCTAGAAAAGTTGCCGGTTCCAAGCAAAAAAAAAAGCTAAAATTTCGCACAACTTTATTATAAAATATGGTTTTACAGTGCAAAATGAATGGGAACATGTTGAGAACAATGACAACAACTGATGACTGACCATTGACTCGGGTGACGAATGACAACCAAAGACATCAGAGAGATCGGACCTGGGACATCAGACATCATCGGGGGCATGGAACATATACCAACAGCCCCTCCTCAGCCAAAGGCCAAAGAGATTTTAATCGAAAAAAAAAAACCGAGCAAAACAAGCGCTGAATTTTGGATGTAAAGTTGTATTTTTATGGGTTTTGCTGGTGTTTTTTTTTCTCCTACTTTTGGAATTTGTCGCTTTTGCTACACAATTGAATTTCTAATAGGCTTATAGAGGTTGGCTCACACACACACACACACATAGAGACACTTCTACACACACAGTCACACAACACTTGGCATCGAAAAGCAGTTAAAATTTAATGGCAGTTGCTTGTACGCTTTATGGGCTTTTTGTGCCGGACTCTGGCCCCGGGAATGGGTCTGGGACTGGGTACGGGGGAACAGGGGGCCCAAGCAGGGCCTGGGGCTATTCAAAACCCTAAGCTCTTCGCAGAAAGCGGAAAAACGCAGGCAACACAAACACAAACATAGCCATTAAATTGCTCTCTTCTGGCCCCAAAGTGCAAAATGAGCAACTTCCCCCGTCCGGAATGGGCTAAACACGCGTTCGGGAGGAGGGAAATCACGTAATCTCGCAGGCCACAACTGACCCCTATGTTGGTGGGGGGTCAAAGCTGGTAATGTTGTTAACTTCCAAGTACTCTTAACTCAACACAACCCAACTGAACCGAAGACAGAAGCTTTTGTTAATTGAATTAAATTTTAATTTGCCACACAAATTAAGTGATACGAGCTGTGACCCCCCATCCTACCCATCCCGGATTTGACCCCCTGTCGAGCCCGACCGCCTGTCAACTTATCTCAATTTGTGGCTCATCAGCTGACTCAGTTTTTGTTTCGGGAGGCGATAATAATGATTATTTCACTGAACAGTTGTCAAATAGCTTACCGGATGGGTAAAAATTCTTCTATAAAGAGTCAGTCGAGCAACTGAAACTTTGGAAACTTGATCTATTTACGTCTGGAATTATTGTTTTTCAGAAAAGCTAAGCTTAAATTTAGCCACAGATTGCAGCCAATTTAAACATAAGTTTTGATATGGTAAACAATCCGATTACAACGATACCTGAAGGTTTATTTTTATTGGGAACTTGGTCTTATATCAAGTTTCTTAGGGTGAATTTTTCCATAACTATGGACTAATTTCAAAGTGTGCTTAAAATAAACACTAACATGTTGATTTGTATACAAAATAGTTTATATACCTTATACAATTGACTCAAATGACTAAAATACACTATATAAACTATACTTAGAAGTAGAATTACCTACCGAATTCCCTCTATATATATAAAAATATGCATATATCCATATTACACTTCCAATTTATGATTAACAATTCACTATGATATTGAAACTTTACACACCACTTTATATCATATCTATCTACCATATTATCGAAAGTTAGTTCTATGCCCATATTTTCTAGATTTTTAAAGTTATTTCCTTGATATTGTGCATACACTTGAAATTTTATTTTTTCTATGAATCTACCAAATTTCACGAAGATTAGCCTATGAATACGGAAATTATTCATGGACAATAAGACATTTTAATAACTTTTCTTCTCATATTTGGACAAAATTTGTCATAGATCGTTTGGGGCTATTGTGAATTTGGTTGAGAGTCATGCTAAAAACTTATTAAGCCGAAGGCTTCAAATTCAGGAAAATTAAATTAAATTTCAGGAAAAGAAAATTTTCTTATCCTACGCCCACACACTTCTAGGGTATGTGGGCCTTTTGCACCCAATCGATTTGTACATTACTCATGTATCTTCAATACTGACTGTGGGAGAGAAACTTGATTCATCTGCAACCATTGATATATTTGGGCAAAAGATTTGAGCGAGTTTTTAAAAATAATCAAAATTTTGACTACCGAAAACACGTGCGTGGTTTTTGCGTGGGATACTTTTTTTGATGGAATATTAAAAGGTATAGCAAACGAATTCAATTACCAAGAAAAGGGAATCCTATTATTATTATATGGCCATCAGAATCCCATCGGGTCAAAGCATGAAGCACTATTTTCCTTAATTTTTGCTTCTTTCACATGGTTGGATTTCAAATCCTACGCCACAACCTAGTTTTTCTAAGAGGGTCATGCCCTATCGACATGAGCGGGACTCGAACCTAAGACCTCTTGTTTGACGGAACAGTGCGCTATCCACTGGTCCACCCTAAGGCCCCTAAGGAATTCTATTAAATGTCCGCTTTACTTTGGGCTGGCATTATTATATGTTGATAAAAGATATATCTGGGGCTGTCTTTGAGCTAACGAATGGAGTGTCCAACCGCCAGGGAATCTAGGTATAGCTCAGACATATATAATATATGCATCCATTTCGCACTTTTGCTCCAATTATTGTAAACGCAGCGTCGCTAGGCCTAGTTATACGCATTTTTAATAGGGGGGCCTCCATTGCGTAAGCCCCCCGAAAGGGGGGAGAAGGTGCCGTCACCGGAGGGGGGCTTGCGCATACGCTTAACACACATCTGGCGGACGCCGCTGCACGCATTTTCACTGGGCAAACAAATGAATGAATGAGGAGAGAGGGGGGAGGAGAGAGGAGAGGACGGAGGTGGGGCAAACGGAAGACACGGGCAGGCAGGGGGCATTTGGCAAAGTGCGTGCCAAGCGGACATCTGCTGGGGGCTATCAGTGGGGCGTGCAGTGCTGGTGAGGAGGACGGGCAGACGGGTTGTCAATGTGGTAGCCCAGCCAAGCCGAGCTCTGGGACGGGCGGCGTGGCGTCGGCAGAGACAAATGCGGACGCGGTCGCCGCTTTTAGCACCGTGTCGCTAATTGCCGAGCCAAGTACGCGGCGGGCAAACAAAATGAGTCGCAACTTTGCCCGGAGATTTTCAAAATTGAAAATTTACTTTGGCAATTTGGCGCTTAGCTGCAATTGGAACAAATGGCGCAAACGTGGAGCTAATTGCTTCAGCTCCCTCTTCCACTTCTTCTCCCCCTTTCCACTATTTCTAATCTGTCTACGCCCTCTTCTCTTCCAGGACTACAACGGAGAATGCCCCTACTCATTGTCACCGGTGAGCGCGAAGAGCCAAAAGCTTTTGCGCTCTCCGCGCAAGGCAACGCGTAAAATATCCCGCATACCCTTCAAAGTTTTGGATGCACCCGAGTTGCAAGATGATTTCTATTTAAATTTGGTCGATTGGTCGTCGCAGAATGTGCTCGCCGTTGGCCTGGGCAGCTGTGTCTACCTATGGAGCGCCTGCACCAGCCAGGTAAGTGCTCAACTCTTCGCCTTCCTCCTCGTAGTCTCACATTTTTTTAACCAACTCTGCGCTTTGTCCTCTCTAGGTCACCCGCCTCTGCGATCTCAGTCCTGATTCCAATACAGTCACTTCCGTATCGTGGAATGAGCGCGGCAACACCGTCGCCGTCGGCACACATCATGGCTATGTTACCGTTTGGGATGTTGCTGCCAATAAACAGGTAAGTCCAATCTTAACTCATAAAAGTTCGTCCACTAATTTTGATATTTTCCGCTTCCTTTTTAGATTAACAAACTGAATGGTCACTCCGCGCGTGTCGGTGCATTGGCCTGGAACAGCGACATTTTGTCGAGCGGTTCGAGAGATCGTTGGATTATCCAGCGGGATACAAGAACACCGCAGATGCAATCGGAACGTCGCCTGGCCGGACATCGTCAGGAGGTTTGCGGTTTGAAATGGTCACCGGATAATCAGTATTTGGCCAGCGGTGGCAACGATAACCGTCTCTACGTCTGGAACCAGCATTCGGTTAATCCTGTACAGTCTTATACGGAACATATGGCCGCAGTTAAGGCAATTGCCTGGTCACCGCATCATCACGGGCTACTTGCCAGCGGCGGCGGCACAGCCGATCGTTGCATACGTTTCTGGAACACGCTTACGGGCCAGCCCATGCAGTGCGTGGACACGGGCTCGCAGGTGTGCAATTTGGCCTGGTCCAAGCACTCGTCCGAACTGGTTTCAACCCATGGCTATTCGCAGAATCAAATCCTCGTCTGGAAGTACCCATCGCTAACGCAGGTCGCCAAACTGACTGGTCATTCGTACAGGGTGCTCTACTTGGCGCTCAGTCCGGATGGCGAGGCAATTGTTACCGGTGCTGGCGACGAAACGTTGCGTTTCTGGAATGTTTTCAGCAAGGCGCGCAGTCAAAAGGAGAACAAGTCTGTATTGAATCTGTTCGCCAACATCAGATAGACGAGACGCGTCCATAAGATGGTTGGGTCTAATCCCGTTTTGACTGAGCGTGGCGCCAAAGGCAACCAAACTAACCAAGCAACCAACCAATCAATCAATCAATCAACCAACCAACCATCCAAACACTGCTCCGGAGAACTGGACACAGGTGCACCCAACTGACCCATGTACTGTGCGCCGGTGTGTGTGTTTGCAAATGCGTGTTGATTAACTAACATATTTAACTAAATTTATGTTAATATTCATTGTCAAAAATGTTCATTGGCTTCTCTAATCTATGTGTAAGTTGCGGGCGGGCCTAAATTTCTGGTTAAGTTTTCAACCATTCAAATACAACCAAAATTTTAGTCAGTGCAGCGCCTATATTCTCCATTTCTAAACACCTCCTCCGCCCTTGCGAGACCTTCGACCGAAGGTCGCAATTCCTCCGATTCCAACATCTAGGATATTCGTGTAAAGGCAAAAGCGCACCCAAATCGTATATGTTAAGTATGTTATGTATAGTGATTATTTAGCAGCAATAACTAGCCACTGCACTTACTATATATATAAATCTATATATATATATATTCACAACTGATCTAATGCTAACCCAAAACCAAGAAAAACAACACCAACCAGAACTGAAAACGGTTTTATATTGTAAGCTTAAACCACATACAGATAACAGATCTAACTATCTATCTACCAACCTATCTAACTTTACTTAACTGATTCAAGTCTACTTTTTCTCTATATTTGTAAACTAATTATGTAACTCCAAAAATTATATATATATTTTTTTTCTGCCTAGCTTGTAAGACACTATTATTTGCAATAGCAATTATACAATATATTTGTTTTTTTTTTTTGAATTCATATACACAAAAACGTGTTTAATAAAAGTTTATACAATTTCAAAACAGTTCTCAAGTTGTTTTTATACTTTCTGGAAAGCGAATTGGGATAATTTTATGGTTTAATTGTTAATATATCATCGTTTATTTAGTTGGGATGGGTCCCATTTGGGATGGGAACATTAACATTGGAGTTCAAAAGTCTGTCGTAGACCTTGATAAGGAGAACGGGTAAATTTTTGGGAACTAAGCAGGCTTAAGTCAATCCAATTTAAAATGTTTAATGGATGGAGAAGGGTTAATGTGACTGTCCAGGCGTTTCAAGTGGTCTCTTCTCAGCCTTACAAACTTGCAATGGATCTAGGGAACACCGTGCTCAACAAATGTTGAGCAGATGAGCTTCGGGCCTCAATGGATCAGGTCAGTGGCACTAGGGTTAATGTGACTGTCCAGGCGTTTCTTCAAGTTGGCTCTCCTCAGTCTCACAATTCGATGGCCCCAGGGAACTCCGTGGAGCAGATGCGCTTCGGGTCTCGGTGGTCCAGGGGGCTGTTATGCCAGTACCTTAGATTGGCTTCCCACAAGACTATAATATGGTTTCATTAAAGCTTCATAAGTCGAATAAAATTATGAGAATTTTTTATAACAATAATGAAAACTTTAATAACATCTTAAACTCTAGAACAAACGTGGTTTATTATTATTCGGAATATTTTCCTTATCTGTCTTATTTGCCTCTTCACAAGCGTCGATCCAATCATTAAAAACGTCGATTGGATCGGTCAAGTTGTTGGCAGTCGTCTGGAAAGACTCGTGACAGACACTGCAAGTGATGCGCCCTATCTTTCTTTGCTTGTCGCTGATCAAATAGGAAATTATTATTATATAGGGCTCATCCATTAATATATGCTAAGACTTACATAATGACGCTGCAGGATTTGTCGCGATTACAGAACGGACAAGTAAACTCCTTGGGCATTTTTAGAATCGATTTGGGCCTTGGTGCCGGTCTGCGCTTAGATTTGCGTCGTCCCATGGCGATGGATTTCTTATCTATAGTGCGATTGTATAACTATTAGTGACATCCGACGAAAGCTCACTTGAAAACTTACCTATTTCCTTATTTATCGTGTAGAGGAAATGTTTAAGGACTGTGACGATTTCCGGCGCACGTTCACCAAGGAACTAAACTTTTTTCTTGGAAATTTTCGGCAAAATGGCTGAAACGTCAGATTTGACAGTAATATCGACTTGTACATATCCCTAAATTTATCGTAATGAAACCTTGCATCTAGCCCAATTTTGTGGTAACGCCACAGATCTGTCAAAATCTGTCAAAATCGGCTGTCATTAAGCTGAAAGTTGTGATATTCCGAAGACTTGAAAACAATCTGGGGAACGTCGCGGTTCTTTTCGGTATGTTTTGCGAGTTCCTCGAACAGAAGTGAAATCTATGCAACTGCTCGCATCGCTTATAACGGTTTTCTACACTGGAAAAAAGAATTTGCATTTTGTGATTTATTGGTTTTTGTGAAGCAAGTAAAATCGCTGAAGAATTTGAAAATTTCGGACCATTAGACCCAATGTTTTGGCAAAATTTAGTTGCATAAAAAATTTACAACTTTCAAGAATACCTTGAAAATTTCTCACAGTGTATTTGCTTAGCTCGCGCCTTCTGTCTGGCCGGTGACGGCGCCGCCGGTTTTTCTTGTTAAAATTTGAATCATACCGTTACTTTTCGTGCCATCTCTGATTCAAAATTTCAAATATAATAAATTGTCCAAAAATTACAACATACTTTTAGGCTGAAATCCAAACAGATGTTGGAAATCTTCGGGAAAGAAGATGAAAACTTCTGCGGACTGATAAAATAATATATTCCCACTTTATTTCTATGTCCTGATCCCATTTGAAAAATGGCAAATAAGGATATTATAGTTTGAATACTCCATAATATTTATAGAGTGAAACCTCTCTACAGTGGACAGCGGCGGTCGCCTGAAATTTGTCCATTATTAAGAGGTGTCCACTAATGGAAGGCTCATTTACATGGTTTTTTTCCCCCGTTCCCAAGTTTTGTCCATTAAAAATAGGTGTCCACTTATGAGTGTCCACTGTAGAGAGGTTTCACTGTATATTCTTGATCAGCATCAATAGTTGAGTCGATATAGCGACGATCTCGAAAACTACAAGAGTTACAGACTCGTAAGTTGGCGTGAAGATCGGTGTATAGCATACGCAGTACGAGTTTGTTGTGAATTTCGAATGCCACGCCCCTTTGCACGATAATCGACAAAAACGATTTTCGATTAAGTCGTCATAACTTTTACATTTATACAGCTATTGACTTCAAATTTGGTATATAGGGTCATGAATAGAAACGACAGAATGCCAATTCTCAAAATTTTGATACACCCCGCCATTTTCCCGGAAACCAACGAAGTGTATCTAGGAGCCACAATTTGTAGTCAAGAATCATGACATTTGGTATGTAGTGCCTAAGCCGTGTAATTTCTTGGAAAAGATCTGTGAATTGGTCGCTTAGAACATGCTATTTCAGAAAGTTAGTCCTTTTTTGATAGGATCTATGTGAATGATACGAAGATTATTGCAAGTTTGAAACGCTCAATTATATATGATGATTATAACTATAATAGAGACCTTTCTGCAGAACAGCGACAACCTGGTTTCTCCTTCCATAGGATGGTGATGCTATCGACATGAGTGGCACTCGAACCCACAACCGCTTGCTGTCACGGAACAGTGTGTTATCCAGTGGTCCACCGAGGCCCCACTATCTGCGGAATGTGACTATTGTGGCCTTCAAAAATAAATAACAAATTTTGAAAATTTCCAAGCCATTCAAGTTTTATTTGAAATTCAAATAGAAATTATATTAGGGGCCTCGGTGGACCAGTGGATAGTGCACTGTCCCAACAAATAAGAGTTGTGAGTTTAACCCAACATGCAATATGAGCGTTTTCGGAGGGTTTTCTGGTGCTTTTCTGGGAGGATTTACGCTCAAAAAGTGTGCAGAATGGAGCCTGGAGAAAGCGTCTTTTCCCTTGAAAACGCTCATAAAGAGGGTAATTTTGGAGTCCGATATGACTCGAAATATATGCTTTCAAGGTATTGTTGCGATCTTCACTTTGTGTTTACTTCCCGCACCTGCGAAAACGCTCAGAAAAAAGATCTTTTTATGCTCTTTACTTTCTGTCTACTTCCCGTAGCTCGTAAAAAAAGAACTTTTTATGAGCCTATGTTTTTGAAGCACTGATTGGGGCTTAAGCTGGGCTCTTTCAGACACATAATTCGGAGCGCTCCTAACTTTGCATGCTGGGAAGTCCCGCTCATGTCAATAGGCGTGAACCTCCTAGAAAAACTAGGTTGTGGCGTAGGATTTGAAATCCACCCACGTGAAAGAAGTTCTTCAGTGAAGGAAGCAGAAAAAAAAGCAAAATAGTGCTTGAGGATTTGACTCGATAGGGTTTTTTTTATAGTCTTAAAATATTTATACTATAATTTAGTTTTTCGTTTGCAGTAGATTTTGAATTTGAATGGCAGCTGTGCGATAGGCAACGGACGGCAATCGATAGTTGCTGCAATTAGTTATCGAAATGGCGGTTTAGCTTAGCTTAGACACAAACCAGCAGCTGGTTGGAAGCCTGGCTAATTGGAGAGCTTTTTGAGAGCTTTTGTTGTATGCGTGCGATTAACAGTGCTTCCAAGTACGGTTATTTTGCTGCTGTTGTTGTTGTTGTTGGTAGGCTGCAGCTTCCAACGGAACGAAGACAGAGACGCCCGCACACACACACACACACACACACACACACACACACACACACACACACACACACACGCACACGCGGCTAGAAGCTAGTCTGTGTGTGTGTGTGTGTGTGTGTGTGTATCTGTGTGTAAAGAGCTGTGTTGTTGTTGTTGTTGCCCATCGACGGCTGCTTTTGGCTCGATTTGGCCAAGTCCAAGTTTAACAGCGCTTTGCGCGCCAGAATCAAGTTCAGTCGCGCCGCAAACGCGTTGCGGAAATGTTTTGTCTCGAGTTCCGTCGGCAACAGTTGCTGCAGAAAGGAAGCGCACGCACATCCTGGCCCCAAGCCGCTGTCTAATTTTAACCGTTTACAAAAAAAACCGATTACCCAAAAAAAAATCAAACAAAAACTCAGGAATTCATTTCAAAAACAAAAAAGTTGCAGGTAAAAAACGCAAACGGGCGAAACGGTTCGGTTGTAACGGTTAATGCCGGAATATTGAAGTGTTTTTTTGTGCCAGGATACATTTTTTTTGTGTTCAAAATTTGATTTTTTTTTACTGTGCACACATACACACACACACACGTGGTTTATGCTCCATTCCTGTTGTCCTTGGGACTCCGCCCGTTTTGTTGTTGTTGTTGTTTTTGACCAACATTTCAAGGTCATTACGCAGGAGAGTCGAAGGCCGCCCAGAGCCTCGCACAGGGACACCGACAGGGACGGAGAAAGAGACGGAGTCAGCGCAAGAGCGAGAGCGCCAAATGTCAAGAGGTGCTGGCGGCAGCCTTGAGAGCCCTTCGTAGACCCCGGAGACGGGGGCCGGGGGGCCGAATTGAAAGTGTAAAATGAAATAGGCACAAAATTCGTAAAAATATGAAAAAAATGTGTAATTTTCATTAATTTCAAACAGAAATCTGAAGAATTTCCTGAAGAAAAAACCAATTCAATCCAAACTTTTTACAGGTTCTTGTCATATAAAAGGCTTTGTAAAGTACGACCAGGTGTACATATTGTAAAAACAGTGTAGAATTCTTAAGATTGTTTGAGTTGTAGGACTGAAGAAAGAAGCCCTTCAAGAGGCAGAGGGAAACAGTTCCTCGCAGATTTCTTAGTCAATTCCAATACTTGTTTACCAACTTTCGATATCTTATAAAATCTTATGGATTTTACAGAAAAACTACAATATCCTTGGGGAAATTTCAAACATATGTTTGAGAGTAAAGCCTTACCAATTAGGGACAGGGGACGTCTGTGTTCAAGGCGCGTCGACGCGAATTACTCGAGTAATTGCAATTGTGGTGGTTCCCACGGTGGAGGATAAGGATAAGGATTATTATTATATGTCCATAACAACCCTTTTGGGTAAAATCCTGAAGCCCTATTTTCCTTTATTTCTGCTTCCTTCACTGAAGAACATTTTTATGTGTGTGGATTTCAAATCCTACGTCACAACCTAGCTTTCTAGGAGGGTCATGTCTAAAGGCATGAGCGGGACTCGAACCTCGCACCTTTTGTTTGGCGGGACAGTGCGCTATCCACTTGACCACCGAGGCCCCGAGGATGATAAGGATGGTCCCGGAAAAGTTTTCCTATCTGAAGTCTTCAAACTCATATTTTGTTTCTAAATAAATGTAGTCCTCTCTTCGTACATTTTCTACTTCGAGGAGAGCGATATAACATTCTTCAGTATTCTGAAGACATAAAAACGAGGGTTCGTTGCCCACAATATCTGATTATAATTTTTGAGTTTATTTAGAAGTTAATGTTCGATAGTATTAAAATGTTCAGCGTAGGTTTATAGCTTTAATTTCTTTAGGTGTACTCAGTACAGTAGAGGTTTTGCAAATTTCTACCTGTAGCGGGTGCGGTCGAAATTTTCGATATTGTCAACATGCACCTTCGTACCGTGAGTTGGATTCTACCGTCACTATTGCGTGTAATATAGTATTATGTTTTAATAGAACTATAGGTTAGAATGGACACATATCAAAATTGAAAATAAACTTGATATTGACCAAATTTGGTGTATCTAGAATCTAGATTCTAGATCGATAGGCTCAGAAATACACTTTATGGTGTCGAAGGTGCTTTTTCTGCCTGTTGTAAATATTTCCAAAAATGTATCAAAGATTGAATCAAAATATCCAAATAAATACTTCGTTTCTAAAAACTTATTCTTGCATTTATCTAAAGAAATAAATAAAATATATTCATTCTAATAGTGTTAAAATTTCAAAGTTCAGGTAGGGCTCGTCTCTTCTTAATAGCTTTAAATTTGAAAAAGTCTATATAAAAATATAAATTGCATTAAGTAATGTAAATCAAAGCTAACAAAAAGATTATTATCAAGTTTGAAGAATCAAAACGAGCACTTAAGATTCGTGGAATTCTAGGAATTTGTTAAAACAGGAATTTTACTGCCTCAATTTTTTGAGAAGTAGCACGACACATAAAGTATATTCCATCAAAAAACTGTTTTCAAGCTTTTTATATTGAGGGATATTTAAAGATAAAGACATTTACTATATATGCAAAAAATAATATGGTATAATTCTGAAAAGTTTAGTTCATTTCAAGAGCGTATGTTGGGTATTATTTGGGGAGCTACACATGCCCTTCTGGCAGATGACCCCTGGAAATAGCATAAAACTAAGATTAATATAAGCACTGATTGATCATGACCATTTTGACTAGAATTTTTAGCCGGTTTCAGAAACTACCGACTCCCGGTATTTCTTTGAATTCATGATTAGATTCTGCAATAGGCTATGTTTTCTATATGAATATAAGATTTATTGGATTTGATTGTTATAATTTTTGCACATTTTTCCACTTCAAAGCATAAAAAAAATCTCTAATAAACTGTCAACCATAGTGATAATTCATGATCGAATCAAGCAGAAAGACGCTTTAACCTTAAGAAAGCCCTGGTTGAATTGAAAGTACTTAAATTTTATATAAGTTTCAGTTGTTATAAGTTAATCTGGTAAAAGCGGACACCTGACACTACTGAGATAGTATTAGAAGAAGAAGAATGATTTGTGTACGAGGCATAACTTCCGTTTTTATGAAGCGATACTTATTAAATTTAGTGGAACAATAGATCATAAAGAAACCTAAGTGTTTTAGTTACAATGCAGGTGTCCGGTTGGTTCCGATATATAAAATCGATTTGTAAAACTTTATGGGGATAGCTCAAAAACTGAGGGCTAGTACAGACATGGGTTAATCGGTTGGTTTTTATTTGTGGTCTGACCCCAAATATGATATTTTAATGGAATATTTTTAATATTCCAAACTGACATTTTTTTTCGACCATAAAAGAAATGTTTTCTTAGATGACACAGTGGATAGATTTTCTTTAGAAAATTTTCGGCTGAAAAGTTTAAGTATTTGAGGAAGTGAGTGTGAATTTTGGCTTGAAACTCTGAATCCTAAGTTCAATTATGTCTATCTTTAAGCTGGAAACATGCGCGGGTTTTTGTTGAAATAGCTAGAACTCTTCTCTGGGTGTTGTTAGAGTTGGTGTTTGTACAATGAAATCAAATATTTGATATTTGTTGAAGCTATCGGCTCGGCCTCCAATCCCCAGTCGCCAGTCACCGATCGTCATCCAACGCTGATCCCAGTTCGCAGTTTTTCACACCTGAGCGAAAAAAACTAAAATACCACGATGATATTTTTGGCAAAAACTTTTGTACAAAACATTGGGTACTTCTTGCCTTTTAACCAGGGCTTGTTGAGGTCTCAAGATTTACACAATGATTAGCACGTTGCCCAGCGCCGGG
The DNA here is from genome assembly GCA_037040045.1 of Phorticella flavipennis. Taxonomy (NCBI): domain Eukaryota; kingdom Metazoa; phylum Arthropoda; class Insecta; order Diptera; family Drosophilidae; genus Phorticella; species Phorticella flavipennis. The sequence continues at coordinate 784 of JBANCY010000486.1, read as the reverse complement.
AAGGCCGCGCCCCGTGACCAAGTTCTGTGGCCCCCGCCGAACACAATGGCTTCCTCAGGCTGTGTGCTGTGTACACTTCCGAGTGCCGAGTGCCCAGTTCCGAGTGCCGTGCAATTAGCAGGGCAATCAAATTGAAAGCGAAAACATCCCGAGGAAATAAATGTAGGGAAACTCAAATACCGCCAATTAACAGCCCACACTTCTGACCAAATACTGTGGCCGCCTCTTGTCTCTCGCCTTTGGGCAGCCGCGTTTTGGCCTTCAACTGTCGCGTTAACCGCGTCAATGACCGCCACTGTGCCAGCTCGGAGCCCTCTGCCCACTGTCCAGTTGTCCACTGGGCCCCGCCCCTGCTCCAGTGCTGCAGCATTCCCTTTGCCAGCTGCTCTTCAACTTGACCTCAATACGAAGTCTGCGAAATTGTTGTTGTCTTTCATTGTTGTTGTTGTTTTTCCTTTGTCATGATCTGAACCCACCGAAAATGGGTATGAGGTATAATGGTTGGGTTGGCAGTTAAGTAACAACCAGAAGAATGCGTGGCTGATCGCATATGTACGGGTTTTATCGGCACTATAAGCTGATATTAACCGTTCTTATGTCTGATATGTGCTTATCAGTCAGTCTGACATCTTGATTATCTATCTATCGTCAGTCTATATTTCTGTCTATCTGTCTATCGTTCTGCCAATTTGCTTGTCTATCTGTCTGTCTATCTGTCTGTCTATCTGTCTTTCTATCTGTCTGTCTATCTGTCTGTCTATCTGTCTGTCTATCTGTCTGTCTA